>OX104111.1:114007836-114256085 GCA_944474755.1 Limnoperna fortunei
TATAATTGCATTCGTAAATACAAAGGTGAGAAAATGAATGACAATAGTTGTATATTAATTTGTCAACAAAGGAGGCGAGTGATTTTCCACGATGTATGTTAAAGTATTACACTGTTAAGATAATTTATACGACTTGCATGAAGCTTTAGAAATGTGTAAATTGTGTAGCAATCTATCACTGCTACAATTAATAAAGACTTTTGTAATTTATTAAACAGTAAAATGTACAGGGTGTGTTTTTGAAAAAAGATTCAAAGTTTGCACAATGGTTTACAGATTCTAATATTACATAACAGACATACATAAAGTACAGCCAAGAGAAGTAAACAGCATCAAGTGCATTAGTTACCAAATTTGGTCGAAAGTGGGTTGTCAAGACCTTTACAATTTCAGTCCTTAACTCCACAATACTATGTTGAAGGCAACTCTTGAATAATATGTGTACAATTATTATAACGATGATTCCTTATTTTTCATATCTCGATTCAGGTTCTTATGTTCCACTAGCACGTTAAAAAGCGATATGTCCATAGTTATTATTTAATAAATCAAATAAATGCATAAATCAAGATTTGGAATCGTGACTTGATTTTCGACTTTGTTGTTTGGCTGGTTCATGGTAATCCTACTTCCGTCCTCCTTAAAAACAACTGGTCGCCAAAATATAGCTGAAGAACTGCTCAAAATGTCTCTTAAAGCGCCTTTCAAGCAAATAAGAAATAAATATAGTATTTCTTTATGAATAACGTCTACAAAGGTCCACAAAGGTCTACAAAGAAAACATGTTAATGAACGGAATAACAATTGTAAATTTTAGAAGTTCAGCAAAATGTATTTGTGATAACCTTTTTGTGGCACTAAATATTTTATGACTAGACCAGTTCTGACCAAATGCATATAGTTGTATAATCAGCCAAAAAATATCGTATATGATCATGTAAGCAATAATCTTTAATAATATTTAAGCATTTTGTCAACTTGTAAATGCGCAAAAAACACGAATGTATGTATTTTTTTGCTGTCAAAACTTAGACTAGTCATAATGTGTTGCACTCAAAATAAATACTAGTCTTTACGATGTTGTCGAGGTACTTGATCTAAATAGTAACATTGAACTAAATTAACTTTTTGACACACAAATATATGCTGATATGTGAAATGTTTTAAACAATACTAAAAGGACGGATTCCAGTCCGTCTGACCTTTATCAATAGAAGATCATGTTACATCGTTAAATCTTTAAGAAACAAACAAAACAAGATATTTAAATTTGTTCTTAGGTATTACTGTTCGAATGATAGATTAACACAGTCATTTAAGCAAAACAATTGTTTCTTTTCATTCTTTCTAACTACAATAATAAGGAATCGTTGCTCTGTCAATGTCTTCCTAAGTTCATGACATACTTTTGAAACAATAGCAGTACTATACGTTGTATTTATTTGTTTAACACATATTTCATTTCATATTTTGAGCACTTAAAATTAGTAGTCTTTGATCTTGAACTTGTTCTAACCTCTTTTATTTTAATATTTGCAATCTTTTAAAACATCTCTTGTCTAACATTAGTTTGTAATATAAAATAAAATTATGTTCAAGCGCATTATATGCAGCTTTGTATTGTTATTCATCATGCATTAATAAAAACATGTCTGTCAGATACTTGACATAAAAATGGCAAACTCACATGAATAAAGATCCATTGGAACAACAGTCAGCAGAATACCATCATGCACACGGAACACATTCAATAGGATATTAAGCTCTATAGTAATCAGGTTGATTGTAAAAGCCGTTAAATGTCGTAACACAACAGACTTAATTTAATCTCTTACATATCTGTCAAACCGATAACATGCTAGCCCACGTATACATAATCGGGACAAAAATCTCTTAATGATTTTTTAACTATTCACAGTTGTGTCGTATAACAGTTATTTAAATTAACGTACCTTACTGAAATCAATTTACTTTTGCTGAAAATTATGAATAGAAAAACCGATTTTTTTTAAATATTTACACCCCTGCTTGATGTTTGTATTTTACACCTTGCTCTGTATAAGATAATGAAGTTTTAACTGCTAAACCACTACCTCCTATGGGGTTATTTCTTAATTCTTAATACAAATAACATTATTTATTTGGAAATGTATTTGTCTGTCCATAAGAAATGTAGCCAGGAACTGACCAACCAACAAAACCAGAAGTATAAAGATTATTACAAATCATGTTTTTAAAAAAGTATACAACAAACATACTGTAAATGCGCAAACCTTTTATTATATCTTGTTCAGAATATTGCAACTTCTGGATATGCTTATATTATATTTGAAAGTAAATGGCAGCTTGAAACTGATTGCTAATAATACAAGGATATTAAGCTGCTTTCCCGGCCTTAAATTATCTTTAGAATACTTTTTGTTGTTCTGGTTTTGTCTTATATATCTAGAGCAATTGAACAATGAGATGGATAAGAACAGGTAAACAATTTGTCAAAGAGATTATTTCAATGTAGATCAATACTGTTAGGTTTGTTCTAGACACACTTATCTCAGGACGTTTACTAAAATATTATGCAGAACTAAACAACATGCTTGTCACTGGGAAAATTAAATTAATAAATACGTTACTATTTTTTAAATAAAAATAGAAAGTAGAAGAATTTAATATTATGAGGAAAAGGCAAGCAAAAAGATATATAGGATCTAACACCGGTGGGAGTGCAAGACGGGAAAATCTAAGACACCCAAGTGAAAAGATTTCTGGTCTACAAGAAGGCTCTGCCGAGTTGGAGACCAAAGGAAATCTTTCTCGCGGGTGTCTGAGATTTTTCCGTCTTGCCCAACCACCGGTGTTTGATTCTATTTGTCACTAATTCGCTAAGAACTCCGGTTCTGTTCTATTGCAAGATGGCAACAAATAGAGTTATCTACCCTGGACGTAATCTGTCGTGTACACATGTTGCGTCACCGTTTTTGTTTTGATGTTTACCTCTATCCCATTGTGGCATAAATTGGGTCATGGAAGCTCAGATATGTTGTTTTCATGCTAATATTTAAAAAGGCATAGTAAACCAACACAACTAAAGCAAATATTTTAAAATTTTTATTGCTGAACCGACAGTTGACATCACAATACATTTTTACCTCTCTATATCGTTCGCATATAAATGCAATATATTGATTTTGTATGCCTCTTTATATCGTTTGTGTATACCCTTTTATATAGTTCTTGTGTACCCGCTTATATCGATCTTGTATACACGCTTATAATTTTTACGTATACCGGCTTTATATCGGTTTTATTTCCCGATCGATAACCTGTGACTAATCCGGCTTTATGTTGTGGTGTATATATAGCGTTTGAGTTCAGCCGTTATATTTATGTATTGTATAAACGCTTTATATCATTCATATATACGATTGTTATATAGTTCTACCATACCCGTTTAACATCGTTCTTGTATACCCGCTTTATCAGTTCTTTTATGGCCAATTTATATCGTTCATTTATACACGATTTATGTCGTTCGTGTATACTGAGTTAATATCGTTCGATGTGCGCGTTCTTATTTTCGTTTATACAATATCGTGCGTGTATATCCGATTTATTTTATATCAGCTTGATATCGTTTCCTCGTGCAAGCTTTATTGCAGCTGTATACTCGCTTCATACTGTTCGTGTAAGCCGCTTTATATCGTAAGCGTCTACACTTTTTATATCGTTCGTGTATATTCATTCAATATTGTTCGTTTACACCAACTGTATACCGTTTTTACCCGCTGTATATCGTTCGTGTATACCCGCCTTATATCGCTTTTGTATTCTCGCATTATATCGCTCGTTTATACCCGCTTTCTATCTTGTAACAATCCGCTAAAGTAGTTGTGTGAACCCACTTTATATAGTTCTTCTCAACACGCTTTGTATCATTTGTATATAATATCTTATAATATTATTTGATAATTTGGCTGTATTTTAATTGTCCAAAGTTTACCACGTGATATGATATTTTGTATTTTGCGGATTGACTGATTTATTGCGGACTGATCTTTCGGATTGCACGGTTACTAAAAATAGAACAAAAAATTCCAAAAATCGTGTGACGTTTCGCAATCAGCCAATCATATTTTACATCTGGCTGTCAATCGTATTCTAGAACACAACAACAAACAACGAACAGTGTTGAGCACAAAAGGTTTGCATCCTTAAATAATAGACTTTAATTTATATATTTTTTATGTAACAAATTAAAATAAAGCAAATATTTCAATTAATAATATAAAAAATAAAGCCTTTCTCTTAGTCAATAAAAGTTACACATATTGACCTCGAGTTATATATCGATCTCGGACTACGTCCTCGGTCTATATACATCTCTCAGTCTATATAAACGTGTAGTTCGCGAAATAAAAAAAATATATAAAAAGAAAAATGAGGGCATCGCTTACATATTTCGGTATTCACATACAGTGCTAGTCTCTACATTTTCCAATACGTCATTTTCAAGATATAATCGCTCTCGGGGGTGACAATTGTAACGCTGTTAACGAGATTTTATGGAAATTTACGATACTTTTATTGGACATCGGCGACATTTAATTGAAATGGGACAGCTTAAGAAAGACGATGCAAAACGAAACGTTTTTTGTTGTTGTTGCGTGGAGCAAAGCCCGCACTTAACATAAATTTATGAAATGGGTTGTGTTTTGTGCTTTTTTTGTCGTTTGTAAACACAATTTTAAAAGAAGGTGCGATGAGTTCCATAAATAAAATAAAGCGATACCATTTATCACATGATTGTGTACATCTAACTACCTATCTTGAACACTTCCTATTTATTGTTTTGTTTCCAAATGAATATGAAGTAATTAAGATTAAATCGATTTTGGTTTCTAACCGTAAACATTTACATAATTAATAAACATCTCATTTTATTAAAACTAATCTAAGTCAACGGTTCATTGTAAATTCGTCGTACATTCCCTGGGGCAAAGATGATTTGTTTGTCAATCAACTAGATGATATAAAAAGTGGTTTTAAATGGTGGAAATGAGTATAAAAGGTGTTAAAACATAGAATGCTTTATTAGTCGTTATTTCAATTTATAAAGTTACTTAAATATGTGTTTATGCATCAACACTTTATAACGAAAAGCACAAGGGGACGTACGTTCATTACTGGCGAATTGCGCAATTAAATAAATAACAACGATACTTTTTATCAATATTATTTCTGTTTAGTGTCATAAACACATTAAAGTTGTTCATTTTGCAAAATTGACATATCCATCGAGAACATATCAATATAACTATGCATCTTGAATATCAGTAGTCATTAGCCATGTAAATAACCGAACCGCACTATATCGTTCGGATATTTCTGCTGTATATCGTTTTGTATATCCACTTCATATCGTTCATGTACCCTCTGTATCTCGTTCATGTATATACCCGATTTCGTGCTTTCCCGATCAATATCGCTTGCTTTTAGTGGCTTTTTTTCTTTCGGGTTTACTTGCTTTACTCGGTTTGTGTACGTGTATGTATATCCATTATCGTGGCTACACGCTTGAGGTCGTCCGTGTATAGCCACGTTATATAGATTTTTAATACCCTCTTATTATCCCTTCTTTATAGCTGCTATATATCGTTCTCGTATACAAGCTTCATATCCGTCTGATATACCCGCTTTATATTGTTCTTGTTTGCCGAATTTGTTGTTCTTGTATGCCCAAATTATTTTATTTTTGAAAACCAGCTTTAAATCTTTGGTGTATATCCGCTTGATATTGTTCGCTTATAAACACTTGATATATTTGTTTCATACCCGCTGTATGTCATTCCTTTATACCCGCGTTATAAAGATCGTGTATACCCGCCGTATAGCGCTTGTGTATACCCACTTGATATCGCTGTAACAATCTTCTTAAATAATTTGTGTACCGCACTTTCGGGTCGTCACGCTTTGTATCGTTCACGTGCATACCGATTATATCGTGTTATACCTGTTTTATTTATTTGTTTCCTCTTTATGTCGTTTGCATATAAATGCTGTATATCGATTTTGTACACGATCATGATATCGTTCATGTATGCCTGATGCATATTGTGCGTGTCATATATTGTTCTTGAATACACGTTTATATCGACCTTGTATACCCGCTTTATATTGTTTACGTATACCCGCTTTATATCGTTCATATTTTCCCGATTTACATCGTTTGGCCATGCCGGCTTCATATCGTTCGTGAACAAATCCTTTATAGCGTTAATGATGTTAATTGATAAGCAATCTTAATTTTATTCACCATCTATACTGAAATTATTAGCTAAATTATACGTTTGTATTAATGCGATTTTTATTATAATATGACAGGCGAATTGTAGACTAAAATCTCGCCGTCCGCAAAAAAAAAAGATTAAAGTGTAATATCAGTTACACTGCAGATATGATGCACGTCGACATACAAAACCGGTATATTGCTTTCACTGTTAGGTCACTAAGCAACATTTAAACCATGCGTGATCAAAATCGTTTGTAAAATGAGGTATAAAAATGATGTACTAAGAATAGGGTCAGCCACGACAAACTCTAATGTAACCTCTAAATTAATTTTGCTTATAATGATTATGTCGCTAAATTCAACGGCTATTTTGGACACATTATTGGTTAGTACTTAATGTGAAGTTTCTAATATAATTAGTCACACCTTAATTTGTAGATGTATATAATTTAAATTACAGGAACACGCGATGTATTTCGTGTTAAATGCCGAACTAATAGATGGTATCGGTTCAACGTATGGTCACCTTATAATATATGAATAGATAGTACCGTGCGAAATTAAGGTCACCTCGTAACGTTAATTTAGACTAGATTGACAAAGAAGTCAATGTGAAGTCAGGAGTGTAATTTGTAACGCCCTAATTGGGATTTGTATAGAATGTTCGTGACATCATTAAAAGCACGCTTTAAATATAATCAAAGGAATTGATCGGTGGAATAACGGTAAACGTTTGTCATTCAAGGTGAAGGGAAAACGTACTCAACGCAAGTAAAGTATATAATATCATAACAAAATATAAAATAAAATAATATAATATAATATAATATAATATAATATAATATAATATAATATAATATAATATAATATAATATAATATAATATAATATAATATAATATAATATAATATAATATAATATAATATAATATAATATAATATAATATAATATAATATAATATAATATAATATTATACAATAAAATATAATATAATATAATACGTGTATTATATTATATTATATTATATTATATTATATTATATTATATTATATTATATTATATTATATTATATTATATTATATTATATTATATTATATTATATTATATTATAGTGTTATTGGATTAATATTGGTAAATATTCTCACTCGCAAGATGTTATACTGCACAAGATTGCTAGTGCAATATAGCACCTTGCGAGGGACAATATTCCCAATATTCTTGCAATTAACCTTTTATTATATAGTAGTATTTTTTGGAGTCCTTTTAAGTCATTATTCATTATCTTTACTATTAGGTAACATTTTACTTGGTGAAATATTATCATATTTTCACATTAACAATATTTTGTTTGCAGTCGATTTTGTCTTTTGTTGGGTATGAATTCTTTAACGTTACTTTCGTCGACAATCGAATTCACTTTCATTTGTTCAGGTTCCAGCGGTTGTGCTTTTTCCTTGTCCCCTAGATAGGTGATTGTGTTCTGTCTATTATATCAAGTTTATACTATTGTGCAATAGGATGGATGAGAACCGAGGTAAACAATTTGAAAAAAAGATTATTTTGATGTAGATCAATACTGCTAGGTCTGTACTAGACATACTTACTTCAGGGTATTTACGATGTTGCTAACTCAGTTGACTCGATACTTCGGTTATATCGATACAATGTTTCAGTTCTGGCATTGGTTCCATCTCTACAAAGTAATTCTTCCTATGATGTGTTGACAAGTTATAACATATTTGATGCACATTTTACTGAGGGAATTTGTTTTTATTAGTTTTACGACATGGGATAAACTATTATTTGCACTTGCGCTTCGGTAATTCCAAACTCTACGCGTACATCGTTAAGAAATCTGGTTGCCAGTTGCAGTTTATTTTATTTTAAATATTGTGCAGTAATGCACTTATTTATTTTTGACACACTTGCTAAATTGCATTTCTCCTTCCATTGTTTTATTAGAAAGACTTTACTATCGTTTTATATTGTTTCAATTTAAATAGAATTTAATTGCTTAAGACTCGCATAAAAAGTCCTGGGAGCATAATAAACTTTATATGTACAATGTACGTGAAAGATTGAACTTAAACCATTCTTGTCTTGAAAGTATTATATTTTACAAAGCCGCAAAATGTAATTTTTAAATGCGAAAAACACTGTTTTATGGTTAATAAGAATGAGTACTTTGAAAAATTTCTAAAATGTACAGCATGTAAGGACTCCTTACGGTACTCTATATTCCATAGCGGGATAAAAGTATTGACTTAATAGAATATGGATTAATATACATAGGTTTATTCTGAGTGCGTTTATTTTGCTCGCAAAAAGCCACACTCTACATATTTGTGTTCGTACTTATGATTTAATTTGTTAGAACGACAACAAATTGGGGCGCTAATATACTGCTGTCAACACTGAAGAGATTATCAAGTCGGAATTCGGCAATGTGTGGTCGGGTATATTTTAACAAGGATTGAAATTGGGCATTCCGATGGTAAGGTTTTCTCAGCAGATTTATTCCTACACCATTAAGCTGCGGAAGTCTCTGTACTGAAAATATCGTGTAAATTCATTAAAAGAGTACACAATTAAAACAAACATATTGATACTTTAACAGGAGTGAAGTAGTTTTCCTACTTTTATCTTGCATTTGGAAATTTAAATTGTTTTTGAATGCCTTTATTTGCATAGAGTAACCTTCAATATGAAACCAATGTTCCTATATTACTGACTAAACACTTATTATCCTTTACAATCACAAGACAAAGCATACTAAGTTACCAGGACCATTTAGAGTTGGTATGTGATCGTTTAAATAATTGACATAAAAACACGCGTCAGAAGCATTGCAATTCTCGGTAAGTCGTTGTACTAGGAAATATAAAATATGTTATGTCAGTGATTTATTTACTAATTTTGTTCAGGTTTTATCAATTCATGAGAAGGAATAACTAAACATCTTCAGATAACAAGTTTCATGAGAACGCTATTATCACATTAGTGATGTTGGTAGATATCATTTTGCTTACAACATGCCATGATTACATACTATTATCAGTGTTCTTGTAATTTTGATCTATGAAATTGATGAATTGCTTTCGTAAATATAAATATGAGAAAATGAACTGATTGTACTACTGTTGTCCAATCGCACCAATTAAAGTTTGTCCTTGCTAGTTTCATCTTGTTTAGTTTACTAGCAAATTGTACAAGATAGTGTATTGAATCTAGTTAACATTGATGAAATATGCATAGTTGTATTTGAACATGCAAGTTTAATGTACGACGTCTTGTAACAAAATGTAATTCCACGACAGTATCATATCAGCAAAAATACATACAAGTTAAAACTACTTTAAGTCACAAAGAGAGAATAATGTTATATAATCATCAACCAAAATCTTGAGCTACATTTACTACCCTAATATGTGTTTCATAAGAAAGTAATAGCATCCCAGGGAAGCCCAACAATGCAGAAGGAAAACCAGCAATCCTTGTTCAATAAATGTTGTTTCAAGCACTCCTTGCCGAAAGATAGTCGCGATCATCATTTTTCCATCTATGTCATGGCGCCAAGTTTTTTTGGAGGAGCACCGCAGAAAACAAACAACGGTCTTTATTATACTTAAATTATATCATCTATGATGCTAATAGAGCAGTTCATGAAATGCTTGCATTTTTAGGTTAAAGCAATTAGAAGAAAAGGAATAATAATTTCAAAACTGTTAATTATCACGACACCTTTATGAATACAGTCGATTGTTTCGATAAAACAAACTAGCGACTGTGATACGATTAACCGTATACAGATAATAAGGATTGTATTGTTCTTGTGAAGTGACGTTTTTATAGATATATTCAATGCGGAAAAAATTATTTGAAATCTAATTATTAAAGTGAAATCTAAAGAAGCTACATTGACTGGACTGTTTATCATGTCTTCACGTCAAGTCAACGTGTCATTTCTATCATATGATTACGTCTGACTACAGAATTTTATTATGCAACTTCTGTCAATACAATTCATGTTATATCATTGCTGGAAGGCGCATTTCAAATTCCTGTTCATCTGCGATGTTGGCTAGATTTAAACAGATTATATAGACTTGAATTAAATAAGACGCCTAAATAAGAAAAATAGGAAAAAACCACCGATATATATGTATATCCGAAACCACTTAGATTGATATCGCTTCCGTATACAGGCTTTATATCTTTGTATACTGTCTTGATATTGTTCGTGTATGCCGCTTTTTATCGTCAGTTTCTACACTTTTTATATCGTTCGTAAATATTTTTACAATATTGTACCCTTATAACCACTTTATATCATTCGTAACAATCTGTTAAAATAATTCTTGTCTACACGCTGTGTATCGTTCGTATATATATGCTAATATCGATTTTGTATAACTACTTTATATCGTTCACGTATTCCCATTGTATATTTCACCGTATACCCGCGTTATATTGATCTTGTATACCAACTTTGTATAGCTGACATATAATTGCATTATATCGTCTGTATTTTCCCGATTTATATCGTTTGCTTATACCGGCTTAATATCGTTCGTGTATACCTCATATATAGCGTTCTTGTTTAACTGCTGTATTTAATTTTTGTATGACAGCTTCATATCGTTGATATTTTTCGGCCTTATATATTTTAGAACACCCGCTTTATTTAGTTCTTGAATACCCGCTTTATAAGGTTTTTGTCTGCCCGTTTTTTATCGTTCGTGCATACCACGTATATGCTCTCTTTCTTACATATTGTTCCTTTATAACCGCTTTATACCTATTATGTTGCTTTTTGTGTATTAGCTTTATATCGTTCGTGTCTATTCATTTAACACCGTTTATATCTACATTTTTTTCGTTCGTTTGACTTCTGAAGCGTATACCCTCTTTACATCTTTCTTCTAAATCCGCTGTATATTGTTTTATGTATACCTGTTTGACGTCGTTTGTTACAATTCACTGCAACATATTTGTCTCCAAGCTTTATCTCGCTCGTGTACATCCACTTTATATCATTCCTTTATACCCGCTTTATATCTTTCTTATGTACCATCTCGGATATTTCTGCTGTATATCAATTTATAATCTGCTGAAGTAATGTATCTAGCGAATCCCTACTATTTGATTGGTTAATCAAGATGTGGGATATTATACCGTATACCATGTAAAACCCCGGAGATATTGAAACCAGTTTCAAAATGGCGTCTATTCATTGAATAATTTGTTTGTTTCACATAATATTAAAATTAAACATAATATAAAAATATAAAATTACATGCATTTTACGAATATTTCATCCCCCGTCGGCGATTTGTCTTGAAATTAACAAGGGCGATAACCTTAAATTGAAGTCTTTTAAAATGGCAAACAAAAGCATTTGCATCGGACTTCGAAAGTGAAATTTATCATTAAAAGTATGGCTGGGAATAATAGTCAAAATTATCCAAGGTTATAAAATTTTAAAAGCCATTAAAAGTTTCGTGCTTAAATCTGTTGAATTGTAGGTTCTCCGATAGTGGTGGTCCCAAGTAAATTTGTTCTTCAAGCATGAAAATGTCTAATTTAATTATATACTCTAGAATATTAGTACAATAAGACTTCAACAGAATATAACTGTTATTCGGGTTTCACAGGGGATACGGGTTTATATTACCTGTACGTATTCTACATTCCCTTCGCTTATAAAACACAGACGGGGAACATGAACCCGTATCCCCTGTTAAGATCCCGAATAACATATAGTATATCCGTTTCATCTCGTTCACGTACCCGTTGTATCTCGTTCATGTACATACCCTTTTTCATGCTTTCCCGATTGATGTCGTTTGCGTTTAGCGGCTTAATATCTTTCGGGTTTGCCTACTTTATAGCGTTCGTTTTAAACCCCTCTGTTTATTTATTATATACCAGTTCTATAAAATTGGTGTATAGCCGCTTTTTGAGTGTTTGTGTATTTACGATTGTCATCGTTGTTCTATGCCCGCTTTCTTGTGGTCATGTCTAAACGATTGATATCGTACTTATGTCCTTTTTATATCACTCATGTATACCCGCTTGATCTCGTTCTTTTTTGCCCGCTTTCTTACTTTCTTGATGTCGTACGTGTATAGCCAAGTGATATAGTGCTTTGATACCCACTTGTTATCCTTTCTTTATAGCCGTTATATATCGTTCTCGTATACAATCTTGATATCCTTCTAACATACTCTCTTTATATTGTTCTTGTATGCCGAATTTATATTGTTCTTGTATGCCCAAGTTATATTATTCTTGTAAAAAAGCTTTAAATTAATCGAGTATATTCGCTTGATATTGTTTGTGTATACTCACTTGATATCTTTTTGCATACCAGCTTTAGTCGTTCTTGTATACCCGCTTGATATAAATCGCCCATACTCGCTTTATATCGCTTGTGTATACCACTTGATATCGTTGTGACAATTCTCTTAAATAGTTTGTGTACATCCACTCTATATATTTATTGTCCTCACGCTTTGTATCGTTCGTGTGCATACTATTTATGTCGTGTTTTACCTCTTTTATTGATGTGTACTCTCTTTATATCGGTCTCATTTAAATGTTGTATATCAATTTGGTATGTATACCCGATGTATATCGTTCGTGTATACCATCTTTATATCGTTTTTGTTTACATGCTTGATCGACCTTGTAAACCCTCTTTACATTTTTTACGTATACCCTTTTATATCCTTCTTATTTTTCTGATTTATATCGTTCGTACATATCATCGTTATATTGTTCTAGCAAACCCGTATAACATCGTTCTTGTAAACCCGATTGATAAGGTTCTTTTATTCCCGCTTTTTATCATTCTTGTATACTCGGATGATATCGTTCTATGCCCGCTTTTTTTCCGTTTATACCCGTTTCCTAAGTTCGTGTTTACAAGTGTTATTTAGTAACTGCATCACCGCTTTATATACTTCCGTACACCCGCTTGATATAGTTTCCTTATACCGCTTTACATTGTTCTTTTATAAAGTTTTATATCCTACTTGTATACCCGCTTTATATTTTTATTGTATTACCAATTTAGATTGCTTTTGTATTTCGTTTGATTTTGTATTTCAATGCTGAATTTATATTGTGCTTGAATGTCAGCATTACTTTGCTCGTGTCTACACGTTTTATATAGTTCGTGTATACACTCGTTATATCGCTGGAGTACATCCAATTTATGTGGTTCATTTAAACCCGTTTTATATCGTTGCTGTGTACCCGCGTTCCTTTCGTTCGTATACGTTTCTATACCCGTTCTGCATTGTTCATGTATACCCAGTGTAAATCGTTTGTGTAAACCCGCTTGATATTGTTCTTGTATACCCGCTTGATATAGTTTGTATATTCCCGATTGATATTGTCCGTGTATACCTGCTTTATAGTAGTCGGGTCTAACCGTTGCGTAGATTTCTTGTATAACACATTTATGTCGTTCGTGTTTACCTGCTTTTGTCGTTTGTGCATATTCGATTTATATAGTTTGTACTTTCCCTCTTGATATCGTTCCTTTTTACCTTATATGCCCGATTTATATTGTTCTTGTATACCAGCTTATATCTTTCATTTATTCCTGCTCTTTATCGTTCCATTATGCCCGTTTCATATCGTTAGTGTCTGCACGTTGTTATCGTTGGTGTCTACACGTTAGCTATCGTTTTGTATCCGTTTTATGTTGTAAATGTATACCCGATTCATATCTTTCGTGTTTATCCAGTTATATAAATCTTCTTTTTCCGCCTTATATCGTTCGCGTATACCCCTTTTTATCGTTCGTGTATACCTTCTTGATAAGGACATTGTGCAAAAATTATACTATGATACACATACAGATAGTTCGTATACGTCTTTGTATCATTTTAATAAACAATTTTGTTGAAATTGGGTAGTCAAGACTTTTAGACTGTCATCCCTAACTCCCAATGCCTTGTTGGCGGCGACTCTTGAAGAATATGTGTAAAATTATTATAACGATGACAGTAGATCGTAAGCATCTTCAGAAACATACTTTAGTTTTCATATCTCAATTCAGCTTCGTATGTTTCACTAGCACGTTGAAAAGCGATGTGTCCACAGCTATCAATTAGAACATGTTTGTATAAATCAAGATTTGCTATCGTGACTTGACTTTCGACTATGCTTGTTTGGTCGGTTTCCGTTCGTTATTTCGTCATCTATATTCTATATTTGTAATTGAACAAGGTGTCAAAACCTTATCATTTTATATAAATGTAGAGCCTCGGTGGCCGCGTGGTAAAGTCACTTAATAATCTTCTACTGAGGATGTGGTATGTTAACACTGAGGTCCTGGTACTCCTACTTCCCTCCTCCCCAATACAAACTGGACGCCATGATATGGCTGAAAAGCTGCTTAAAATGTCTCATTAATCACCCTTCGAAGAAATAAGAAATAAATATAGCCTTTCGTTGAGTAACGTTTTTGGTTTACAAAGAAAACATTTGTATTAACAGAAGTAGAAATTTCAGAAGTTCAGCAAAATGTATGTGTGCTTACCAGTTTTGAGCACTATATCGTAGATATATAGATTTATATCGTTGTTCTATGCTCGCTTCCTTACTTTTGTGCAAAATGATTTATATCGTAAATGTATATCCGATTTATCTTATATCAGATTGATATCGTTTCCGTATACATCTTTATATTTTTGTATATTCAGTTTATATTGTTCATGTATGCCCACTTTATATTGTAAGTGCCTCCACTTTTAATATATATTTATGTATGTTTATGATAGTATTCGTTTATACACACTTTATTTTGCTTTTGTATTCCCGCTTGATAATGTTCGTTTATACCCGCATTATATCGTTCGTAACAATCAGCTAAAATAGTTTTGTTCACCTATTTTATGTAGTCTATTCGTTTATATCTGCTTATATCGATAGTGTATACCCACTTTATATCGTTTACGTTTTCCCATTGTAGATTGTTCGTGTATACCTGTTTTATATCGATATTGCATACCCGCTTTATATTGTAGACATATTACTGCTTTATATCTTTCGTATTTTCGCAACTTATATCGTTTGCCTTTCGCGGCTTAATATTTTTCCTGTATACCTCCTTTACAGCGTTCTTTTTTAACCTCTGTATTTATTTTTGTATGACCGCTTTGTATCATTCATATATACCGGCATTTAATATTTCTAACACTCCCTAGCTGAAAAATTGCTGAAAGTGGCGTTAAAACACCATTCAAACAAACAAACAAATCTAACACTCCCGCTTTATATAGTTCCTGTATAACCAATTGATAAGGTTTTTGTGTGTCAGCTTTTTACTATTCGTGATATCGTTCTAATATGCCAGAATTTCTTACTTTCGCTAAATATTGTTCCTTTATACCAGCTTTATACTGTTCCAGTATAAAGCTGGTATATTCTACTTGAATATCTGCTATATATTTTCTTTTATACCCGCTGTATATATTTTTGTTTATGCTAAATTTGTGTTGTTTTTTGTGTCCCAGCTTTATTTCGTTCTTGTTTACACGTTTTATACCGTTAGTATTTATACTGTCTATATCGTTTGATTGACATCGTAAGTTTATACCCACTTTTTATATGTCTTTAAATCCCGCTGTATATCGTTCGTGTATACCCGTTTGACATCGTTCGTTACAATTGGCTTCAACATTTTTTGTACACCCACTTTATATAACTCGTGTACATCCTCTTTATATCGTTCCTTTGTAACGCTTTATATTTTTTGTGTAACTGCTCTATTTCGTTCTGATATTTCCCTTGTATATCGATCTGTATATCCGCTTCATATCGCTCGCGTATTCCGCTGTATCTCGTTCATGTATATACCAGCATTCTTGCTTTCACGACTTATATCGTTTACGTTTACCGGCTTAATATTTGTCTGGTTTACCTACTTTATGGCGTTCTTGTTAAACCGCTCTGTTTATTTATTGCATAACCGATAAATATCGTTTGTATATATCAGTTCAATAAATTTTGGTTGTAGCCACTTTTTGAGTGTTTGTTTATATCCAATTTTTATCGTTTTCCTATGCCAGCTTTCTTACGATACTGTCTAAACGCTTGATATATTGTAATATATGTCCTTCTCATACAGCTTGTATACCCGCTTGATCTCGTTCTTCTACGCCCATTTTCTTACTTTCGTTTATATCCGTGTACTTACATTTGTGCCTCCACGCTTTATCTCTTTTGTATAGCTCCACGCTTTATCTCTTTTGTATAGCCACGTTAGTTGTTTGATACCCGCTTGTTATCCTTATTTTATAGACGCTATATATCGTTCTCGTATACCAGTTTGATATCCTTTTCATATACAAGCATTATATTATTCTAGTATGCAAAATTTATATTGTTATTGTAAACCAGCTTTAAATCGCTCGTTTAACCGTTGTATTTTTTTATTGTATAACCTCTTTATATCGTTCTGGCACAAAAGCTTTATTAGGTTCTTTTATGCCCTCTTCATATCGTTCATGTATTCCCGCTTTTATATCATCCGTGTATACCCGCTTTTTATCGTTCGTGTGTACATGGTTGATATCGTTCTATGCCCGCTTTCTTATTTTCGTTTATACCTGTTTTCCTAAGTTTGTGTTTACAAGCGTTATATATAGTAAAGGCATCGCCTTTTCCTTATTCCCGCTTCACATCGTTCAGTATAAAGCTGTATATCCGACTTGTATACCCGATTTATATTCTTTATATTGTTCTTTATGCCGATTTAGATTGTTCTTATATTCTGCTTTATATTATATTTCTATGCCCAATTTATATTGTTCTTGAATGTCAGCAGTGTTTTGCATAGCTATGTGTCTACACGTTTTAGTACTTCCACTTTATATGGTTCGTTTTAATCCGGTTTATATAGTTGTTGTGTACCCGCATCGAGTTGTTTCGTTCGTATGCATCTAACTTATATTGAGTTTGTATATCCGTTCTACATCGTTCACGTATACCGACTGTAAATCGTTTGGGTACAGCCGCTTGATATCGTTCTTGTATACCCGCTTGATATAGATCTTATATATCCGCTTAATATCGTTCGTGTATTCCCAATTGATATCGTTCGTGTGTACCTGCTTTATAGCAGTCGTTTCTAACCGTTGCATATGTTGCTTGTATAACCCTTTTATTTCGTTCATTTTTATCAACTTTGTGTCGTGTAGCTTGTACATTCCGTCTTGATATAGTTACTTTTTACCTTATATGACTGATTTATATTGTTCTTTTATACCAGCTTTTTATTACATTCATATAATTTTGCGTGTTTTTGATTTGTCTATTGTGCTAAAAACAATCTTCGGGTTACGATAAAACGCAACAGTACTAAAATTAAATATAATTTTTGTACGCTGCACGATTCCGCTGCATAGTAGTCAAGCGGAATCCAATCTTGACCTGGTTTTTATGTTTAAACAAACAGAAAAGCCGTGTTAATGAATTCATTCGTCCAATCAAATCGATTGTATTAATTGTACACAATTCATTGACGTCATCTATACATACATCGTGCGTGTCAACAACAAACTGGAGAAACGTCGGTTCTGTGATATATTGATTCATTTATACTCTTCTCCATATTTGAAACTGTAATTCCAGGATTATCAGCTGGTAACTAGCATTACAACAATTACAAAATGTAAGCAGGTGCTCCAGTAAAAAAGCACACAGTTTTTCTGATTAAAGGAGATGGTGGTTTTATTCATGTAATAATATACAATTATAGTCTTTTGCAGAGGTCGATATAAGTTTTAATACACTCAAATATTAATTTTGACCGAAGCCAAAGGCGAAGGTTAACATTAATGATTGGGTCTATTCAAAAAGACTTTAATAATCAGACAAAGAAATTAGTTGTTGTCTAATTGACATTTGCAATAAAATCAATATTTTTTTATATCATGTTGTCTCATTAACACATTTACCGTTATAGTCTCTACTTTTTAATGTTAACAGTAAAATAATAGTTTTTAGTTTGTCATAATTATAACCAAAACAAAACAACAAAAAATAAAATCAAAAAAACAAACCCCCCCCCAAAAAACTCAAAAGTAAAACAACATGACATTGTGATAGAAAACGTCAATATTGATTGTAATCAAACAATATCAGAATAAAGCCACGTGACAACAACGTGATCGAAAAAGGTAGTCAATATTGATTCAAATGAAACATATCAGAATAAACGGTCCGGAGTTTTGACTGGTCTTGACGAATAGAAACCAATTTAAAAACTCATTATGTAATAAAAACATAATGGCTTTGATAAACAGTCGCTATCAGGATTTATCAGCCTTGCGGCCCCGTGAAAATTACATTTTCTCTGGCTGATAAATCCTAATAGTGACCTATATCAAAGTCATTAATTGTATAATTTCATACATATATTCCTGCTATATCGTTAGGGTCTACATGTTTTTATCGTTGATGTATATACGCTTGCTATCATTTTATATCCGATTAATTTCGATCGTGTATGCCCACTATATATTTTAACTGTGCACCCGCGTTGTATTTTTCGTGTATATCAGGTTTATATTCGTTTTTTCATATTTCGGTTTACGTTTGTATGTTCATTTGTAAGACCGTTTGTTGGTGGCATGATTTGCGAATACACGTACAAGGTTTATTCTACCAAACGTGAAAATATAACTTGTAGGGTTTTAGCACCCTGACATCAGTGTGAACTTATTGTGAAATTAATCCTGACTCCAAAAAGTACATAAATGTTATTTATAGGATAATCAATTGCGCAGAGGGATAATATTTGCAATATTCACGATTCTTAATTGATAAATTTGTTGGTTAAATGTACATTGACTATTAATTTACATATCACTGAAAACTTGGTACTTTTTGACCATTACTTTTACTATCGACGTCGTTAAGGAATAACTTGTGACGTCACTTCCATGTGCTTTATATCGTTTATATATACCAGCGTTACATCGTTCTAGCATACCATCTAAACATCGTTCTTGTATATAGAATATAAAACTGAACTTAAGATATCATTTTGTCATCAGTAGTATTATACTACAGCTGACTTCACAATACAATTTTGCAGGTATATGAGCGTGAAATTCTTATCTCACCCACGTATATAAATAGGTACCACATTGTCTCATTAGTGAGAATAAATTAACTTTAAACAGTGATGATCACTATCATAATCTTCTTTCACATTCAGGGCTATCTACATGTATATTTAACAGTGATGATCACTATCATAATCTTCTTTCACATTCAGGGCTATCTACATGTATATTTAAGGTAGCATTTTCATTTATCAACTCTTGTATCATTCCCATATCCCAAGTATATCTATTTTTGAAAGTGATGTTAAATTTAGAAGCAATCTTAATTTTATTCACCATCTATACTAAAATTGTTAGGTAAATTATACGTTTTTATTGATGCTATTTTTATCATAATATGACATGCTAATTGCAAACTTAAAAAGGACTAAAGTGATATATCAGTTAAAGGGCAGAGGTGATGCACGTCGACTAACACAACAGTTATAATGCGGTCACTGTTAGGTCACTACGTTCATTTGAAGCCATGCGTGATCAAAATTTATATACATGCGTTATATCGTTCTAGCATACCCCTTTAACATCGTTCTTGTATATAGAATATAAAACTGAACTTACGATATCATTTTGTCATCAGTAGTATTATACTATAGCCGACTTCACAATACAATTTTGCAGGTATTGGAGCGTGAAATTCTTATCTCACACACGGATACAAATAGGTACCACACTGTCTCATTAGTGAGAATAAATTAACTTTAAACAGTGATGATCACTATCATAATCTTCTTTCACATTCAGGGCTATCTACATGTATATTTAAGGTAGCATTTTCATTTATCAACTCTTGTATCATTCCCATATGCCAAGTATATCTATTTTTGAAAGTGATGTTAATTTAGGAGCAATCTTAATTTTATTCAACATTTATACTGAAATTGTTTTGTAAATTATACGTATTTATTAATGCTATTTTTATTATACATGCAATATGGCATGCGAATAACAAAATTAAAAAATAGATTAAAGTGTTATATCAGTTAAACTACAGATATGATGCACGTTGACAAACACAACAGTTATATTGCCGTCACTGTTAGGTCACTTCGCACCATTTAAACCATGCGTAATCACAATTGTTGGTACAAGAATGATGTACTAAGAATGGGGTCAGCCACGCAAACTCTAATGAAAACTAAATATTGCTTATAATGATAATGTCGCTAAATACAACGGCTATTTGAACACTTTATTGGGTAGTACTTAATGTGAAGTTTGTAATATAATTAGTCACACCTTAATTTGTAGATGTATATAATTTAAATTACAGGCACACACGATGTATTTCGTGTCAAATGCCAACTAATAGATGGTATCGGTTCAAAGTATGGTCACCTGATAATGTATGAATAGGTAGTATCGTGCGAACTTCACCACGGAACGTCACTTTAGACTGGATTGACAAAGAAGTCAATGTGAAGTCATGAACGTCATTTGTAACGCCTTAATTGGCATATGCATAGAATGTTCGTGACATCAAGAAAGCACGCTGTAAATACGATCTAAGGAATTGAGAGGCGGAATAACGATGAACGTCGTCAATCATTCAAGGTGAGAGATAACGTACTCAACGAAAGTTAATGGTATAATGTGATAATAAAAAAAATATAATATAATATTATAGGGTCTTTGCATGAATATTGGGAAACATTGTCCCTCGCAAGATGCTATATTGCACTCGCAAGCTCGGGCAATATAGCATCTTGCGAGGGACAATGTTTAACGGGTTATTCGTACAATAACCCTTTTATTATATAGTAATAATTTTTGGAGTGCTTTTAAGTGATTATTCATCACCTTTTGCTATTATGTAATATTTAACTAGGTAAAATATTACCATATTTTTCAAATGGTCAATATTTTGTTTACAGTCGATTTTGTCTTTTGTTGGTCTATGAATTCTTTAACTTTACTTCCGTCGACAATCGAATTCACTTTTATTTGTTCAGTTTCAAGCGGTTGTGCTAAATCCCCCCTCGATAGCAGTTTTGATTTCGATATAGATCAATACTGCTAGGTCTGTACTAGACTTATCTCAGGGCATTTACTGAAATAGTATGAAGAATTGAACAGTATGTTTGTAACTGGACACATTAAACCAATCAATACGTTACTGTTCTTAAATAAAACAAGAAAGTAGAAGAATATAATTAAGATGAGGAAAAGGCAAACAAAAAATATGTATAAGCACTTTCCGAACACACTGACGTATATTTCAAGGTCATGGTCCGTGAAATAAAAATATTTCATTGATATGACACAAACA
The DNA here is from genome assembly GCA_944474755.1 of Limnoperna fortunei. Taxonomy (NCBI): domain Eukaryota; kingdom Metazoa; phylum Mollusca; class Bivalvia; order Mytilida; family Modiolidae; genus Limnoperna; species Limnoperna fortunei. The sequence continues at coordinate 114,029,536 of OX104111.1, forward strand.
CAAAATACAGTATCATTTACACCATCACTTTGTTATCTCGAACTCGGTTGACTCGATACCTCCGTTATATCCATACAATGTTTCAGTTCAGGCATTGTTCTCATCTCTACACAAGGATTCGTCCTCTGATGAGTTGACAAGTTATAACATAAAAAAACTGTTGGATGCACATTTTACTGAGGGAATTTGTTTTGATTAATTTTACGGCATGGGATAGAACAATATTTGGACTTGCGCATTGGTAATTCCAACCTTTACGTGAACGTCATTAAGACGTCTGTTTGCAATTTTTAATTATTTTTTTAAATCTTGTGCACTAATACACTTATTCATTTGTGAGACACTTGCTAACATGCGTTTCTCCTTCGATGGTTTTATTAGAAAGACATTACTATCGTTTCACATTGTTTCAATTTAATTTGAATTCTTTTATTGCTTCTGACTTAAATAAAAAGTCATGGGAGCATAGTAATCTATATCTATATAACTACAATGTACTACACTTAACCCTTTCTGGGCTTCAAAATATTATATTTTACAAAGCCGCAAAAGGCAATTTTTAGATGTAAAAAAAAACACTTTTTTAAGGTTAAGAAGAATGAGTACTTTGAAAAATTTTTACAATGAACAGCACGGAAGGACCCCTTACGGTACTTGATACGCCATAGCGGGATAAAAGTATTGACTTAATAGAATATGGATTCATATACATATGTTTATTCTAAACGAGTTTATTTTGCTCGCCAAAAGCCACACTCTGCATATTTGAGTGCGTACGTATGATAAAAGGTGTTAGAACGGCAACAAATAGGGGTGCTGACTCTTCAAAATCAAACATTACAAAACAGTAAAACTCTAAGATACTGCTGTCAACAACAAGATTATCAAGTCGGACTTCAGCAAGGTGTGATCGGGTCTATTTTAACAAGGATTGAAATTGCGTATGCCGATGGTCAGGTTTTCTCAGCAGATTTATTAATGCACCATTATGCTGTAGAAGTCATGGTATCTATGTACGGAACATATCGTGTAAACTCATTCAAAGAGTGCAAAATTAAAACTAACAAATTGATAATTTAACAGGAGGCAAATATGTTTTCTACTATTATCTTGCATTTTAGAATTTTAAAGTGTAACCTTCAATGTGAAACCAATGTTCCTATATTACTGACTAAAAACCTATAATCCTTTACAATCACCATACTATGTTGCAAGGACATTTACAGTAGGTATGTGATCGTTTAAATAACATAGAAACACACGAGCATTGTAAATCGTGGTTTTAGAAAATATAAAATATTTTATTTTTTTTATGTCAGTAATTTATTATCAATTTTTTTCCAGTTTTACCAATTTAGAAGAAGGAATAACTAAACACCAGAGAACAAGTTTCATGACAACGCTATAATCACAGTAAAGAGGTTGGTAGATATCATTTTGCTTACAACATGATGTCGTGATGACACAATATTATCAATGTACTTGTAATATGATTTGTATAATTTCTGTTTTTGTTTTTGTTTGAATGGTGTTTTTACGCCACTTTCAGCAATTTTTCAGCTATTTCATGGCGTCCAGTTTTTATTGGGGAAGGAAGCCGGAGTACCCGAAGAGTAAAACAGTAAAACCAGTGAATCCTTGTTAAATAAATGTAGGTTGAAGCACTCCTTTCCAAAAAATAGACTCGAACTGAGACCACTAAAGTTGAAAACAACAGTTTTGTTTATCTAGGTTTATATAAAAAGCGTTCTTCTCCTCCTAGATTTTTAGGAAAATAAAAACACAGTAGGCATTGTTTTTGACCTTTTCCTATTTATTATTAACGATTTTTTCCATCATTTTGCCAGCTTTATATTGGCGTCCAGTTTTTATTGAGAAGTACCCAGAGAAAATAACGTCATTAACAATACTTAAATTATATTGTGTATGATGCTAATAGAGCAGTACATGCAATGCTTGCTTTTTTAGGTTAATGCAATAAGAAGAAAGGATAAATTATTTCAAAATAGTAATTTTCACTACAACGTTACGAATACTGTGGATCCTTTCGATAGCACCAACTAGCGACTGTGATACGATTAAACGTATAATGATAGTATCGTTCTAAAGTGCATTCGTCATAGCTTTGATTCATATATATATATATATATATATATATATATATATATATATATATATATATATATATATATATATATATATATATATATATTAGATGTGGAAAAATGTGTGAACCGGATTAAATGGGTTTATATAAACACATTCACTAAGGTTTCCTTAATGGATGTAGAAGGTATGTATGTTTTTAAGTTGTAGTTGCATGAATTATTTGAAATCTAATTTTTTAAGTGAAATCCTCAAAAGGTACATTTATGGGTCTGTTTATCGTGTCTTCATGTCATTTCAACATGACATTTCTATCCTGTCATTACGGGTGACCCACAGAAATTTAGCATGCAACTTCTGGCAAAACCATGCATGTAATATCATTTCTAGAAGATGCACTTCACATTGCCGTTCATCTGCGATGTAGGCTAGATTTGAACAGATTGTATTGAATGTTGAATAAAAAAGCCTCCTAAATACGAAACATATCGAAGAAAACCGACCGAACAATAGGAGACGAAAGTCAATGGACAATTACAAATCCGGATATATTATATTCACTGTTGAATAACGGAACAACTTTTAAACAAGATAGAATCTCGCATGCTCTTAAAACATTATATCTATGACAAATCAGCTGAAACGGGATAATTCGAGAAGCAAAAAAATATATAAAAGATGAGGAATAACAGTAATAGTGTATAGAAAATTTTGTTTTATGACTTATGATATGTGCTTTCTGTAGGTTTAGCATATGATCAATTATTAAATGAAACGTTATATGAATACTGAACGAAACATTTTGTTAACCATATCGGATAAGTTTGCAATTTTTTCCTATAAACCCATCTGAAAGAACAAAATACAGCATTTGTCAAAGCAATAAATGATCGCTGAAGTTGCATTAGGGCCAACAAGGCTAAACAAAATTTGTTTATGAATTTCGACATGGATGTCTCAACGGTATTAGCAGATGACAGAAATCCACATGAAAACTTGTACACCAATAATAAAATATGTACAATATTCAACACCAACGCTTAACGACACTCATTTAATACTTCTCAATTCTATTTATAAATGTATATTTGCCTGTTGTCACTTGTTGACCTAGTTTTTTGGTTATCGTCAAAAAGGAAAAATGCATTATTATATGTTATAAAAATGGACGAGAAGTTGAAATATACCTACTAACTTACTATAATACTTAACACTATTATGTAGAGTTAATCTTCTGGGCTGAAATCCCGACCGTAGATACGTACCATCTCTCTTTTTCACACGTTAAGCTTGGATCAATTTCCCCCTGTCAGTTGAATGTCGTAAGCATGAAGTTTTACATGACTACTTTAGTTTTGTTTTTATACTTTAATCCGATGACTTAAACCGCTTTGAGTCTTGATACCTTCAATATTCGAATGTGTATACCAGCTCTATATTATTCGTGGATACCCGCTTTGTATCGTTTTTTATATCCGATTTGCATCTTTGTTTTACGATCCCTTTCTTACTTTCGTGTCAAAATGACTGATATCGTACGTGTATATCCGAATTCACTCAGCTTGATATCGTTTCCGTAAACAGGCTTTATATCTTTGTATACTTTCTTTATATTGTTCGTGTATGCCCGCTTTTTATCGTCAGGTTCTACACTTTTTATATCGTTCGTGTATATTTATTCGATAATGTTCCTTTATACCCACTTTATATCATTCGTAACAAGCCGCTAAAATAGTTCTTGTTTACACGTTTTGTATCGTTCGTATATATCTGCTTATATCGATCTTGTTTACCTACTTTATATCGTTCACGTATTCCCATTGTATATTGTTACTGTATACCCGCGTTATATCGATCTTGTATACCAACTTTACATAGCTGACACATAACTGCATTATATCGTTTGTATTTTCCGATGTATATCGTTTGCCAATACCGGCTTAATATCGTTCGGATATACCTCATATATAGCGTTTTTGTTTAACTGCTGTATTAAATTTTTGTATGACCGCTTGATATCGTTCATATATTATGGCGTTACATATTTCTAAAACACCCGCTTTATATAGTTCTTGTATACCCACTTTATAAGGTTTTTGTGTGTCCGCTTTTTATCGTTCATGTATACCACAGTGATATCGTTCTTATATGCTCGCTTTCTTACTTATTGTTCATTTATAACCGCTGTATACTCTTCCAGTATAAAGTGGGTATATGCTACGCTACTTGTATACCCTCTTTATATTGTTCTTTTATAGCCGCTATATATTTTTCGTTTATGTCCAATGCATGTTGCTTTTGTGTATTAGCTTTTCTACCGTTGTGCCGTAAAACGGTTATACACCGTATCATTTCAATATTTTACATTGGTAAAAAGGATTTTGGAAGGAGGGCCCATTCTCCAACTATCGATATGAATACGATAAAGATTTTATCTGTTTATTCTAACTATTCAAAATATTTACATCCAATTTACATAGCAAACTTGAAAACATAATTTATTTTACTTTAACGATTTACGATTGTCACCACTTCGACCAATACGACCAATACATTATGTGTCCACTATTTCACGATAACGATTAACGATTTACGACAACTCCTCACCTCTCTAATGCTACTATCCAACTGAACTTTTCACACAAAACCATACAAATTTATAACCCTTAACATATTATGTAAAATTTCTGTCTAGCCAAAACACTTGTAACTTTTATCTAATTAACCTTGTCCATATAATTAGCCATAAGAAATTGACACTACACATTAAAACTAATGATAGAACAAATTAACCTTTAAACTCTACAGACACAACAAATCGTGCATTTTATTGCTAAACTGACCATCTGTTCTTATCTCTTAACTAAGATAAAAGTATTTAAAGAGCCAGTTGCTATCAGAGAAAATAATAAACAAAATTACTAATTGAAAATATTTGTAAATACTACTCTCTTCACACCATACATTATTAAGTAACCACAGATGTGAAAGTAACATAGAAGATTCTAAATGTCCCTTACCTCCTGTTTATAACCAGAATATTGTAATAATACTGCAACTTCTAGATATGTTGATTTTATTTGAAAAGTATTTTATTCTAATGGCGGCTTCAAACTGATAGCTATGATTATAATGGTCTTAAACTGCTTCATATGCCTTATGTTATCTTTAGAATACCTCTGTTGGTTTGGTTTTTGTCTTATATATCTAGTTTGTACCACTTGAGCAAAAGGATGGATGAGAACCTAAGTAACAATTTGGAAAAGAAATTATTTGAATGTAGATCAATACTGTTAGGTTTGTTATATAATACTTATCTCAGGGCATTTACTGAAATATTACGAAGAACTTAACAACATGCTTGCCACTTGACAAATTAAATCAATCAAGACGTAAAGGTTTTAAATAGAAATAGGAAGTAGAAGATTTTTTATGAGAAAAAGGCAAACAAAAAGATATATTTATAAGCAAGTCGTTAAGAAGTCTTGTTGCCAGTTCTAGTTTATTTTATGTTAAATTTTGTGCAGTGATGCACTTATTCATTTGCTAACATGCGTTTCTCCTTCGATGTTTTGTTAGAAAGGCATTGCTATCGTTTCAAAATGTTCCAATCTAAAAAGAATTATTTAATAGTTTCTGACTTTCATAAAAAGTCATGGGAGGATAGTAAACTATATAAGTACAATGTACGTGAAAGATTACACTTAACCCTTTGTGGTGTTAAAAGTGTTCATGATATTTTACAATCCTCAAAAGGTAATTTTAGATGTGAAAAACACCGTTTTAAGGTGAATATGAATGTGTCATCTGAAAATTTGTTACAATTAACAGTAAGTATTTTGTACGGTACATGATACGTAATAGCATTATAAAAGTATTGACTGCATAGAATATGGATAAATCTACATGTTTATTCTGAGTGATTTTGTTTTGCTTGCCAAAAGCAACTCTCTACTTAATAAGTATTACGTATTTGAGTGCGTACGTATGATTAAAGTTATGACCCGAATATACTGCTGTCAACACTGGGGATTATCGAGTCGGAATTCGCCAAGGTGTGATCGGCTCTATTTAATATAGAATAAGAATTGACATTTTTCATTCCGTTCTCAGCAAATTTATTCCTACACCATTAATCTTCAGAATTCATAGTATCTCTGTACTGAAAAATCATTTAAATTCATTAAAAGAACACAAACTAAAACAGACATTTTGATAATTTAACAGGAGGCAAGTAGTTTTTCTCCTATTATCTTGTATTTTTTGGAAATCTAAAGTTTATTCAATGTAAAACCAATGTTTCTATATTACTGACTAAAAACATATTAGCCTTTACAATCACCAGACAAAGCATACTATGGTACAAGGCTCATTTACAGTAGGTATGTGATCATTTAAATAATTTACATAGAATCACACGAGCATTGTGATTCTCGTTAAATTTGTTGTTTTAGAAATATAAAATATTTTCTTTGTTTGATGTCAGTAATTTATTTAGCAATGTTTTTCCAGTTGCACCAATTCAGAAGAAGGAATAACTAAACTCCTGCAGAGAACAAGTTTCATGACAACGTTATAATAGCAATGGTGAGGTTGGTAGGTATCATTTTTGCTTAAATATGTCATGAGTACATATTATAATCAGTGTACTTGAAATATTGATCTGTATAATTGCATTCGTAAATACAAAGGCGAGAAAATGAATAACAATAGTTGTATATTAATTTGTCAACAAAGGAGGCGAGTGATTTTCCACGATGTATGTTAAAGTATTGCACTGTTAAGATAATTTATACGACTTGCATGAAGCTTTAGAAATGTGTAAATTGTGTAGCAATCTATCACTTCTACAATTAATAAAGACTTTTGCAATTTATTAAACAGTAAAATGTACAGGGTGTGTTATTGAAAAAAGATTCAAAGTTTGCACAATGATTTACAGATTCTAATATTACATAACAGACATACATAAAGTACAGCCAAGAGAAGTAAACAGCATCAATGCATTAGTCTAGACTAAATATGCACAAACAATTGTCAATTTGATGCGTAGAACTGATTGTACTACTGTTGTCCAATCGCACCAATCAAAATTTGTCCTTGCTTGCAAAATAGTCAATGGAATCTAGTTAGTGTATTGTGTTTACATTTCACAACGTATACGTTATTCTAGATCCTGCGATCGATATTCCGATTTTCCAGACCAATCACTGCTGTTGACTGCTAAAGTATGCAACAAATGTTTGTTGCACCTAGGTTGATGTTATCTCTCCAGATCTCCAGAAGGTCTATGGTCGGAACCATGACTTAATTGATCAGTGTCTCAAATACGATCTGGCATTTTCGCTGAATCATAGGTAGTGTTTCCTATTCCCGGATTTGACTTTTTCCTAGACAAGACAATGAGTAACTCGACGGGTGTCTAATTAGAGGCAGGCACTGCTTACTCGTCCGGAGCACCTGAGTGTACCCATGGTTTTTATTGGGTTCGGGTTACTCTGTGTTTTGGTTTTTTTGGTTTTTATGTTGTGTTTTTCTGTATCCTGATTTGTAACTGTTCTTTGGCTTCTGGCTAATGTTGTTTGGTCGGTTTTATTTGCTATATTTTATAAAAATATATAATCATTAACTATAATCTTGCGTTGCATTTACTACTCTAATATGTGTTTCATAAGAAAGTGATAGCAACCAAAGGAAGCCCCACTATTCGGAACCGAAACCTCTAATCCTTGTTAAATAAATGTTGAGTCAAGCACTCCTTGATAAGAGATAGATACGAACTGAGAACACTAAAGTTGACAACAACAGTTTTATTTATTTAGGTTTATATACAAAAAATTCTTCGCCTCCTAGTTTTCATATTCTTAAGCTATATCACGGCGCCCAGTTTTGATTGTAGGAGTACCTGAAGAAAACAACGTCATTAATAATACGTAATATCATGTATGATGCAATCGAGTAGTTAATGAAATTATTGCTTTTTTAGATTAAAGCAAACAGAAGATACGAATATTGTGAATCGATTCGATAGCACCAACTAGCGACTGTGATACGATTAAACGTATAATGATAGTATTTTTCTTAAGTGATTTTTCGGTGGCTTTGATTTGTATATACATTCGATGTGGAAAAATGTTTGGAGAGGATTACATGATTTTTTTTACTCAAATTCACTGAGGTTCCCGTGATGGAGGTAGAAGGTACGTATGTTTATAAGTTGTATTTGCATGAATTATTTGAAATCTAATTATTAAAGTGCAATCTAACACATCTACATTGATGGGACTGTTTATCATGTCTATTTGTCATGTCAGCATGCGATTTCTATCATATCATTACTGTTGAGGTAAATAAATTTAGCATGTGCCTTCTGTCAATACAATGCATATAATATCATTGATGGTATACACATTCCATATAACTGTTCATCTTCGATGTAGGCTAGTTTTGAACTGATTATATAGACTGTGGAATAAAAAAACGACTGAACAACAAGAGCCAAAAGTCAATGGACAATTACAAATCCGGATAAATTATATAATTGTTGGAAAACTAAACAACTGGAAAACAAAATAGAATCTCGCATACTCGTACACATTACTTCTATGACGAATCATCTCAAACGGGACAAGTCGAGAAGAGAAAAAAAAAGATCAATACCAGGAAAGGGTGTTAAGAAAATTTCGTTTTATAAATTCTGAAATGTGCTTTCGGTAGGTTTAGCAAATAATCAATCACAAAAATCAAACAATCTATGAATAAATACCTTTTGTAAAACATAGCGGATAATTTTACAATTTTAACCCTATAAACTTATCTTAAGAATAAAGTACTGTGAGCCTGCATTTGTCGGAGCACTAAATGTTCGCTGAAGTCGTATTTGGGCCAACAAGTCAAATTAATTTTTTTCTGAATTTCGACATGAATGCCACAACGGTATTAGCAACAACACATGACAGAAATGTACCTGAACAATTTGAGAAATATAGCAAATTGTACAACAATAACAAATAATGAACGATATTCGACACCAACGCATAGAGACACCTTATTTTAAATTGTGTAATACTACTGTTGAACGATTTTCCAAGATGTCTTATTTATTTTCAATAACAATGCTCTAATTCCGGTGCATATGTAAAGTTGGGAAGTCAATTCATATTGGCGTAATGCATCCATAAAAGGTATAACTTTACTATTTTTGCGTTCGTTTTTCGTTTTTCGTTGGTTTGTATATCGTTTTACGTTTGTCTGAATGGTCATTTGCTAGACCGTTTGTTCATCCGCCCACGTTCACAAAACAAGTAAATAGAAACTTACTTCAGATAGTACACTAAAGGAAATTTATATTTTAGTATTTCATATTTGACAAGCCTCCATTTACGTTTTCGTAACAGATTTTACTCGTGGTTATACATGAACATTTGTTCTTTTTTGTTAGCTTTTATACCAACAAATTTCAATCAACTAACCAAGTCACATACTGCTGTAATGAAAGCGGGAGGTTTGGCATGCCATACAATCTGGTTTTTACCACCATTTCTTTAATATATATGTTATTTATAGGATAATCAATTGCAGAAAGTTACAATATTTGCAATATTCACGCACGATGCGTAATTGATTTCATATACATGATTAGTTTTACTAGCGACGTCGTTGAGGAATTCTTTGTGACATCACTTCTCTGTGATTAACCAGAATTTATTTCAATCAGTATTCTCCATATTTGATCACCTGTCAACGTAGCTTAAGTGCTATAGGTGCTTATATAACTATTGTTGTGAGCATCAAAGTTAACAAAAATATAAATATATATTTGCATGTTGTTTCTAATTAATCTATTTTTTTGTTTTTTTTTTGGTAATTGAGTTGTAAAGTAGATAGACCATAGATAGGTACCATGACTCTTTTTCACACGAGATGCATGAATCAATTTGGCCTGTCCGTTAAATGTCTTATCAATGAAATTTACATGACTACTTTATGTTTGCTTTTACACTTTTATCAGATGACTTAAACCGCTTTGAATCTTTATTGGAACGTGTATACCAATTCTATGTTATAGGTGTTTACCCGCTTTGTATCACAATTTTACATCGGATCTATATAATTGTTCTATGTTCGCTGTCTTATTTTCGTGTCTAAATGCTTTATAACGTACGTTTACATTCGATTTCTTTTATATCAGCTTGATATCGTCTCCGTATACCATCTTTATATTCTTGTATACCCGCTTTATACTGTTCATGTATGCCGCTTTATTTTGTAAGTGTCTACACATTTTATATCGTTCGTGTATGTTTATTCGATAGTGTTCGTTTATACCAACTTTATACTGCTTTTGTATTCCGCTTTATAACGTTCGTTTATACACTCTTCTATCGTTCGTAATAATCAGCTAAAATGGTTTTGTACGCCACTTTCAGGAATTTGTTTCAGCTGTATCATGGCGTCCAGTTTTTATTGGAGGAAAGCCGCAGTACCCAGAGTAAATTCCCGACCTTCGGTAGGAAAACTGGCAATCCTTGTCTATTAAGATTTGCAGTCAAACGCACCCTGCCCGCAGTGAGGTTCGAACCCGCAATTTCAGTGTTGCCAGGCCCTGTGATCAATAGCAGACGAACTACCTTAATCACTCGGCCACCGATGCCCATTTATTGTTGGTCTATGCCCGATTTCTAACTGTCTTGTCTAAACGCTTAATGTCGTACGTGAATAACCACGTTATATAGTTGTTTGATTCCGGCTTGTTATCCTTTTTTGCTGCTATATATCGTTCTCATATGCAAGCTTTATGTCCTTCTTATAAACCAGCTTTTTTTTATTCTAGTTTGCCCAAGTTATACTATTCTTGTAAACCAGCTGGAAATCGTTCGTGCATTTCCGCTTGGTATTGTTCTTTTATATCCACTTTATATGGCTTGTGTATACCCGCTTAATATCTGTTTAACAATCCTTTTAAATAGTTTGAGTACACTCACTTGATAAATTTTGGGTCCTAACGCTTTGTATCGTTTTTGTGCATACTCTTTATACCGTTTTATACCCGTTTTATACTCTCGTATCGTTCGCATATAAATGCCGTATATGGATTGTGTATACCCTCTTTATATCATTCACGTATACTCGATGCATATCGTTTTTGTATACCCGCTTACATCGACCTTGTATACCCAATGTATATTGTTTACGTATACCCGCTTCATATCGTTCGTATTTTTGTCTATGCCGGCTTTATATCGTTCGTGTATACCTCCTTTTAGCGTTTGTGTTTACCCGTTATGTGTATTATGGTTTAACTGCTTGATAGCGCTCATATACACAAGCGTTACATCATTCTAAAAAACTCGCTTAGAATCGTTTTTGAATACCCGCTTTACAAGCTTCTTTTATGCGCGCTTTTTATCGTTATTGTATACTCGCTATTGTATACCCGCATGATATCGTTCTATATGCGCTTTCTAATTTCCGTTCATTCCCGTTTTCCTAAGTTCGTGTTTACAAGCGTGATATAGTAAGTGCATGGCCGCTTTATATACATCTTTATACCCGCTTGATATCATTTCATTATACACACTTCACATCAGTTTGTATGAAGCTTAATATCCTATTTGTATACCCACTTAAAACTCTTTCATGGCGAATTTATATTGCTCTTGTATTCCGCTTTTATATTGTATTTCTATGTCCAATTTACATTGTTCTTGAATGCTAGCATTATTTCGCACGTCTACACGTTTTATATAGTTAGTGTCTACACTCGTTATATCGTTAGAGTACATTCACTTGATATGATTCGTTTAAACCCGCTTGATATCGTTGCTATGTACCCGCGTTTGTTTTGTTCGTATACATTTGCTTTATATCGAGTGTGTATAGCCGTTCTGCATCGTTCACGTACACCCACTGTATATCGTTTGTTTATACTCGCTTGATATCGTTGTTGTATAACAATATATATTGTTCGTGTTTACCCTCTTTTGTCTTGTGTGCTTATCCGATTTATATGGTTTGCACTTTTCTGTGTGTTATCGTTCCTTTTTACCTTCTATGCCGATTTCTGTTGTTCTTGTATACCATCTTGATGTCTTTCATGTATTCCTGCTTCATATTGTTCCATCAGGCCTGTTTTATATCTTTAGTGCCTAAACGTGTTTAGTGTCTATACGTTTTATCGTTGGTTTCTACACATTTGCTATCGCTTGGTATCCGCTACATTTCGTTCGTTTATACCTACTTTAAATTGTAATTATATTCCCGCTTTTTTATCGTTCTTGTTTATCCGGTTATATAAATTTCCGCCTTATATTTTTCGCTTATGCAAGCTTTATATCGTTCGCGTATACACTTGTTTATCGTTCGTGTTCACCCTCTTGATTAGGACATTGTACAACAATTATTCTATGATACAAATACCTATAGTTCGTATGTCTCTTTATAATTTTACTAAACAATTAGGGTCGAAATTGGGAAGTCAGAACTTTTACACTGTCAGTCTTTACCTCCCCAATACCTTGCTGAGGGCAACTCTTGAATTATATGTTCACAATTATTATAAGGATGACAGTACTACGTAAGCATCTTTAGAAACATACTTTAGTTTTCATATCTCGATTCAGATTCGCATTATTATTCAGAACATATAAATCAAGATTTGCGATCGTGACTTGACTTTGGACTATGATTGTTTGGTCGGTTGCCATTCTTTAATTCATCAGCCTTATTCCATGTGACTGTGTAATTGAACAAGGTGTCAAAACCGTATCATTTTAAATAAATAAAGTGGCCTCGGTGCCCGAGTGTTAAATGCAGTTAATCATGTTCTACTGATCATGTGGTCTGTTAACATTAAGGTTGTGTTTGAGTCTAAGTCCCGCTACTCCTACCTCCCTTCTTCCCAAAAAACTGGACGCCATGATATAGCTGACGACTGTTCAAAATGTCTCATAAATCACACTTCAAACAAATACGAAATAAATATAGTCTTTCTTTATGAATAACGTTTTAGGTCTTCAAAGAAAACATGTGTATGAACAGAATTACAATTTTAGAAGTTTAGCAAAATATATTTGTTCTAGCCTTTTTTGTGGCACTAAATATTATATGTATAATAAGCCAACAAATATCGTACATGATAATGTAAGAAATAATCTTTAAAAATCTCTAAGCATCTTGGCAACTTCTAAATGCGCAAAAACACTAATATATGTATTTATTTTCTACAGTCAAAACTTCATTTTTATTCTGTCAGAATCCAATATGGAATAGAGGTTTATTTGGTCGTAGACCAGTCATAATTTGCTGCACTGAAAATAAATACTAGTCTTTACGATGTTCTCAAGGTATGTGATCTAAATAATAACATTGAACTTAATGAACTTGTTGACACACAAGTATATCCTTATATGTGATTTTTTTTAAACAAAACTAAAAGGACGTATTCGTCCGTCTGACCTTTATAATAGAAGATCGTGTTACATCGTTAAATCTTTAAGAAACAAAGACAAACAAGACATTTAAATTTTCGAGTGACATTAACAAGGTCATTTAAGCAAATCACCTGTTTCTTTTCATTCTTTTCTAACTACACTAGTTTAGAATTTTTGTTCCATAACTGTTGTCCTAATTTCATGACATACCTTTGAAACCCTAGCACCAATTAAAGTCGTATTTATTTGTTTTAACCCATATTTCATTTATCTTTTTTTTACTTAAAATATGATCTTTCAAGTGAGTAGTCTTCAATCTTGAACTTGACCAAATCTCTGTTATTTCAAATACTTACAATCTTTTGAAATATTTCTAGTTTAACATAAATTTGTAATACAAAATAAAATTACATTCATGCGCATCGTATAAAGCCATGTCTAGTTACTCAGCATGTATTATCTGTGTAACCTTTCAAAAAACCGATCACAATGAGATCTATTGTATATGTTGAATACGATTCCAATAAATAAAAAAAACAATGTATGTTTATAAGCCCAAACGTTTTACTTTTAAGACAATCTTTTATCACAGTGCAAAATCCAAATATGTTGTAAAGCATGGCTACTGTAAAAAACAACTCACTACTTTATAAATAAGGATGTTTCTTTTCTGGTAAAATTTATATCGTTGTGACATCAAAAGAAACAGGTCTGTCAGATAATTGGCGTAAAAATGGGGTAAACTCAAAATGGAATTAGGATCCACTGGAACAACACTCAGCAATATACCATAATGCACATAGACACCTTTCATTGCATATGTTTTCAATTGAAAATATGAATATTTCATGTTAGTAGTCTTCGATCTTGAACTTGCCCAAACCTCTATTATTCCAAATACTTGCAATCTTTTAAAACATTTCTTGACTAACATTATTTTGTCAAATTTAATTCTGTTAAAGCGCATTGTATACAGCTCTATTACATGTCTATTTACTCAGCATGCATTATCTGTGTAAACTTTAAGAGAAACGATCCAATTGAGATCAGTTATATATGTTGAAGACCAATCAAGTAAATAAAAACAATTTACGTTGATAAGCCCAAACGTTTTATTTTTTAGAAAATCTTTTATCACAGTGCAAAATCCTAATATGTTGTAAACCATGCTACTTTAAAAAAACAGCAACTCACTACTCTGTAAACAAGGATGTTTCTTTTTAGGTTACATTTATATTGTCTAATTATTTAAGGTAAATCTAAAATAGCCACATTTATGCGACTGTTTATCAGGCCTTCACGTCGTGTCAACATGTGTTTTCTATTATGTCATTACGTTGATCTAGAGAAATTTAACATGCACCTTCTGTCAATAGATTGCATGTAATATCATTGCTGGCAGACGCATGCTATTTTATAGACTGTTGAATAAAAAAGCCGGCTAAACAGTAGCAAAGAAATCGACTGAACAATAAAAGCCAAAATTCAATGTACAATTACATATCCGGATATATTATGTAAACTGTTGAATAAATAAATAGCTTGAAAACAAAATAGAATCTCGAATGCTAGTACGCATTACTTCTATGACGAATCAGCTTAAACGTGATAAGTAGAGAAGCGAACAGCTATAAGAAATGAGGAATACCAGTAAACGGGGTATGGACAATTTATTTTATAAATTATGATATGCGCTTTCTGTATGTTTTGCAAACAATCAATCACTAAATCAAAGGTTCTATGAATAAACACTGAACGGAACCTTTTACTTTTCGTCCTATAACCTCAGTACATGTTTGTGAATTTCTATATGAATTCCTCAACGGTATTAGCAACAAACCATGACAGAAATTGTGCGAATTGTGCAACAATAAAAAATGAACGATATTCAACAACAATTCATAGCGAACCTCATTTAATACTTTTCAATACTATTGATAAGTATATATGTGTCTGTTGTCACTCATTGACCTAGTTAGTTTTTGGTAAATGTATTTTTGGCAAATACATTATTATAAGTTAAAAAAATGGCCTGGAAGTGAAAATATACATATTAACGTACTCTAATACTTAACAATATTATTATAGAGTTGGACGTCTTGGGTGAAGCAAGGACCGTAGATAGGTACCATCTCTCTTTTCACACGAGATACCTGCAGCAATTTTTACCTGTCATTATTCGTTTAAACCCGCTACAATTCCCTTTTTATTCCTGCTTGATTATGTTCGTCTGCAACCGCTTTATATCGTTCGTAACAAGCAGCTAAAATAGTTTTGATGCATACACTTTATATAAATTTATTTCAGAAATAAATCGGGTATATTCTACAATTATATCCGCGGTTTATTGTTCTGTTATACCCGTTTTATATTTTTAGTTTTTAGTGTACCAGCTTTATATCGTTCGTGTCTACACGTTCTAAACCGTTTGCATCTACACTTTTAATTTCCTTGGTGGATATTGACGTGACATCCTAAGTATACACCCCTGTTATATTTCTTTTTATTGCGCTGTATATCGTTCATGTATAGCCGTTTGAGATCGTTCGTTACAATACGCTTCAACATTTGTTGTGCACCACCTTGATAAAACTCGTGTACATCCGATTTATATCATTCCTTTATACCTGCTTTATGTCTTTCAGGTGTACCTGCTCTTTATCGTTCGGATAGTTCTGCTGTATATCGATTTGTATATCCCTTTCGTTGCGTTCACGTACCGCACTGTATCTCATTCCGGTATATACCAGCTTTCGTGCTTTCCCGATTGATATCGTCTGCGTTTACATGATTAATATCTTTCTTATGACCGCTTTATACGTGTATGTCCTATTGATATATCTCATGTATACCCGCTTATTCTCGCTCTTCTTTGTCCGCTTTCTTACTTTTATTTATATCGTTTACTTATATTCGTGTCTACACGCTTGATGTACGTATGTATCGAAAACTATTTTAGCTGCTTGTTACGAACTATATAAAGCTGGTGTAGACAAACACGTTATATAGTTCTTTGATACCCGCTTGTTATTTTTTCTTTATAGCCGTTATATATCGTTTTCGTATACAAGATTGATATACTTCTGCTTCTCATATACACGCTTTATATTGTTCTTGCATTCCGAATTTAAATTTTTCTTGTAAGCCCAAATATATTGTTCTTGCGAACCAGCTTTGAATATTTCTTATCGCTTGATATTGTTCGTTTATAAACACGTTATGTCTTTTTTTGCATACCCATTGTATGCCGTTCCTGTATACCCGCTTTATATCGCTTGTGTGTACAAACTTGATATCGTTGTAACAATCCTCACCTACGTTATATAGTTCGGTCCTCAAGCTTTGTATCGTTCGTGTACATACTCTTTAAATCGTTGTATTATCGTTTTATGCATGTGTTACCTCTCTATATCGTTCGCATATAAATGCAATATATCGATTGTGTATACCATCTTGATATCGTTCACGTATACCCTCTTTATATCGTTAGTGTATACCGTCTTTAGATGGCTCTTATATCGATCTTGTATACACTCTTTATACAATATCTTACGTGTATATCCGATTTCTTTTATATCAGCTGGATTTTGTTTCCTTATACAAGTTTTATCTTCTTGTATACTCGCTTAATACTGTTCGTGTGTGCCGCTTTATTTCGTAAACGTCTACACATTTTATAACTTTCGTGTATATTTTTTCGATATTGTTCGTTTACACCCACTTTATACCGTTTTTACCCGCTGTATATCATTCGTGTATACCAGCCATATATCACTCTTGTATTCTCTCATTATATCGCTCGTTTATACCCGCTTAATATCTTTTTTAACAATCGCTAAAATACATTTTGCACCCACTTTATATAGTTCTTGTCTACAGGCTTTGTGTCCTTTGTATATATCTGCTTATATCGATCTTTTATGCCTACTTTATATTGTTCACGTATTCCCTTTGCATATTGCTCGTGTATACCCGCTTTATATTGGTTTTATACTGTGGTTTCATTTATATTCGTGTGTATCAGTTTTCGTGGTTGAAGTAAAAATGACATTTCGTGTGATTCTTAAATTCGTTGTTGGCGAAAAAAATGAAAATAAGGGCACCGCTTACATATTTCATTATTCACATACAGTGTAAGTCTGCACATTTTCTAATACGTCATTTTCAAGATATAATCGTTCTAGGGAGATGACAATTATAACGCTGATCACTGGATTTTATAGAAATTTACAGTACTTGTATTGGAAAGCGGCGACATTAAAATGAAATGGGATAGCTTAAGAAAGACGATTCAAAAATAAATTTTTGTGTTGTTGTTGCGTGGTGCAAAGACCGCACTTAACATAAACTTATGAAAGGGGTTGTGTTTTGTGCCTTTTTATGTCGTTTGTAAACACAATTTTAAAAAACGGTGCGTTTAGAAAGTACTCAAACTAAACTAAAGTGATGCCATTTATTACATTATTGTGTGCATCTAACTACCTATCTTGAACACTTCATATTTATTGTTTTGTTTACAACGGAACATCAAGTAATTAAGATTAAACCGATTTTGATTTGTAACATAATTAACATAATTAATAAACATGTCATTTTATGAAAACCAATCTAAGTCAACAGTTCATTGTAAATTTATCGTACATTCCCTGGGGCAAAGATTATTTTTTTGTCAATAAACTTGATGGCTATAGTTAGTGGTTTTAAATGATGGAAATGAGTATAAAAGGTGTTAAAATAAAAAAAATAGAATTCTTTATTGTCGTTATTTCAATTAAGAAAGTTACTTTAATATTTGTTTATATATCAACACTTCAAAACGAAAAGGTATGAGGGGAACTACGTTCATTACTGACGGGATTACGCAATAAAAAAATAACAACGATACTTTTTATCAATTTTATTTCTGTTTTGTTTCATAAACACAGTAAAATTGCTGATAATGCAAAATTGACATATCCATCGAAAAGATATCAATATGCATCTTGAATATCAGTAGTCATTATACATGTAAACAACCGTACAGCTCTATACCGTTCGGATATATCTGATTTTTACCGACGTGTATATCCGCATCGTATCGTTCACGTACGCCTCTGTATCTCGTTCATGTATATATCTGATTTCGTGCCTTCCCGATTAATATCGCTTGCGTTTACCGGCTTAATATCTTTCGGGTTTACTTACTATATTCAGATCGTGTTAAACTGATCTGTTTATTTATTGTGTAACCGCTTAATATCGTTTGTATCTGCACGTTCTATAAATTTGGTGTATAGCCGCTTTCTGAGTGTTTGTGTAGATCCGATTGTTATTGTTTGTTCTATGCCCGCTTTCTGACGGTCCGGTATAAATGCTTGATATCGTACGTGTTTCTCCTATTTATTCAGCTCATGTATACCCGCTTGATCTCGTTCTTAATTGGCCGCTTTCGCACTTTCGTTTATATCCGTTAACGTGTAACACTTTGTATCTTTTTTGCATACCAGCTTCATATAGATCGTGTATACCCGCTTTACATCGCTTGTGTATACCCATTTGATATCGTTGTAAGCATCCCCTTAAATAGTTTGTGTACACCCACTTAATGTTGTTCTGGTCAACACTCTTTGTATCTTTCTTGTGCCTACTATTTATTTCCTTTTTTACTCGTTTTATTTATGTGTTTCCTCTTTATATGGTTGCATATAAATGCTGCATATCGATTTAGTACACGATCGTGATATCGTTCATGTATACGATTATTATGTTGTACTTGTATACACCCTTATATCGATCTTTAATACCCGCTTTATATTGTTAAAGTATACCCGCTTTATATCGTTCATTCTGTCCGATTGATATCGTTTGCCTATGCCGGCTTAATATCGTTCGAGAATACGTCCTTGAAATAGTTTGTATTTAAAAGATATATTTATTTATTGTGTACTAGCTTTATACCTCTTTTATATACAAGCGTTATATGGTTCTGGGATACCCGCTTAATATCGTTCTTGTACATAGAATACAAAACTGAACATGAAATATCATTTTATCATCAGTGGTATTATATGCCGAACCGACAGCTGACTTCACAATACAATTTTGCACACGGATACAAATAATTACGACACTGTATCATTGATGAGAATAAATTAACTTTCAACATTGATGATCACTATCATAGTCTGCTTTCACATTCAGGGCTATTGACATGTATATTCTTGGTAGCATTTTTATTTATCAACTCTTGTATCATTCCCATATGTCAAGTATATCTATTCTTGAAAGTGATGTTAATTTAGAAGCAATCTCAATTTTATTCACCATCTATACCGAAATTGTTAGCTAAATTATACGTTTTTATTAATGCTATTTTTATTATAATATGACAGACTTAAATATTCGCCGTCCACAAAAAAGAAGATCAACGTGTAATATCAGTTACACTGCAGATATGATGCACGTCGACAAAGACAACTATATTGTCGTCACTGAGGTCACTAAGCAACATTTAAACCATACGTGATCATAATCGTTAGTACAATGGGGTATAATAAGCATGCACTAAGAATGGGGTAAGCAACGGCAAACTCTAATCTAAACTAAATATTACTAATACTGATTATGTCGCTAAATACAACGGCTATTTGAACAATTTATTGGGTAGTACTTAATTAGAAGTTTGTAATATAATTAGTCACACCTTAATTTGAAGATGTATATAATTTAAATTACAGGCACACGCTAAGTATTTCGTGTTAAATGCCAAACAAATAGATGGTATCGGTTCAACGTATGGTCACCTTATAATATATGAATAGATAGTACCGTGCGAACTTAAGGTCACCTTGTAACGTTAATATAGATTAGATTGACAAAGAAGTCAATGTGAAGTCAGGAGTGTAATTTGTAACGCCCTAATTGGCATCTGTATAGAATGTTCGTGACATCAGCAAAAGGAAACTGTAAATACGATCTAAGTAGTTGAGCGGTGGAATAACGGTCAACGCTTGTCAATCATTCAAGGTGAAGGGAAAACGTACTCAATGAATTCAATGATATATCATAAGATAAAATAAAATAAAATGAAATGAAATGAAATGAAATGAAATGAAATGAAATGAAATGAAATGAAATGAACTGAACTGAACTGAACTGAACTCAACTGAAATGAAATGAAATGAAATAAATAAAATAAAATAAAATTAAATTAAATTAAAAATAATACAATACAATATAATATAATATAATATAATATAATAATAATATAATATAATATAATATAATATAATATAATATAATATAATATAATATAATATAATATAATATAATATAATATAATATAATATAATATAATATAATATAATATAATATAATATAATATAATATAATATAATATAATATAATATATACTATACTATACTATACTATACTATACTATACTATACTATACTATACTATACTATAATATAATATAATATAATATAATATTATACAATTATGGCAGCTCAGTGCATGCGATATCATGTTTTATGGAACACTTAAAAGACATATCGACCGAGGCCAACGGCCGAGGTTGATATTCCTTTTAAGTGTTCCATAAAACATGATATCGCATGCACTGAGCTGCCATAATTGTTTTATTTCATTTCACTGTACATTTTACCATCTCCTTAATAATTTGTTTTATACACAAGAATTTATAATCATGCATTTTGTTATCATGGTCACTATGTGATTTTTAGTGTTAAATTTTGTTGATATTTTGCTGCAGAAAACAATTTTAAGTGAATATTTTAAAAACATTAACATATTGTGATATTGCATGACTGACGTTTTGATTACAAGTGATATTGCACGGCTAATCAATTTTTAGATGTCATTCTTGTACCAAAATGGCCAGCCGTGCAATATCACTTGTAGTTAAAACGTGACAATCGTGCGATATCGTAAAATATTGGTTAGTGAAAGATACATTGTTTAAATGGAAACTAAAATTACGAAATGTAATAATATACAATTATGGCAGCTCAGTGCATGCGCTATCATGTTTTATGGAACACTTAAAAGACATACCGACCGAGGCCAACGGCCGAGGTTGATATTCCTTTTAAGTGTTCCATAAAACATGATATCGCATGCACTGAGCTGCCATAATTGTTTTATTTCATTTCACTGTACATTTTACCATCTCCTTAATAATTTGTTTTATACACAAGAATTTATAATCATGCATTTTGTTATCATGGTCACTATGTGATTTTTAGTGTTACATTTTGTTGATATTTTGCTGCAGAAAACAATTTTAAGTCATTATTTTAAAAACATTAACATATTGTGATATTGCACGACTGACGTTTTGATTACAAGTGATATTGCACGGCTAATCTTTGATTACTAGTGATATTTCACGGCTAATCAATTTTTAGATGTCATTCCTGTACTAAAATGGCCAGCCGTGCAATATCACTTATAGTTAAAACGTCACAATCGTGCAATATATTATTACATTTCGTAATTTTAAACAATGTATCTTTCACTAACCCATATTTTATGATATTGCACGATTGTGACGTTTTAACTATAAGTGATATTGCCGTTGGCTTCGGTCGATATGTATTTTAAGTGTTCCATAAAACATGATATCGCATGCACTGAGCTGCCATAATTGTATAATATAATATAATATAATATAATATAATATAATATAATATAATATAATATAATATAATATAATATAATATAATATAATATAATATAATATAATATAATATAATATAATATAATATAATATAATATAATATAATATAATATAATATAATATAATAATATAATATAATATAATATAATATAATATAATATAATATAATATAATAGGGTTATTGCATGAATATTCGGAAATATTGACCCCTGCAAGATGTTATGTCGCACCTGCTTGCAAAGCTTGCTAGTGCAACATAGCATCTTGCGAGGGACAATATTTCCCAATATTCATGCAATAACCCTTTTATTATATAGTAATAATTTTTGGAGTGCTTTTAAATGATCATTCGTTAACTTTGCTATTTTGTAATATTTTACTGGGTAAAATATTATCATATTTTCACTTGGTCAATATTTTGTGTACAGTCGATTTCGTCTTTTGTTGGTTCATGAATTCTTTAACTTTACTTTCTTCGACAATCGAATTCACCTTCATTTGTTGAGCGGTTGTGCTAATTCTTCCGTCGATAGCAGATCATGTTTTGTCTGATATATCTAGTTTATACTATTGTGCAATAGAATGCATGAGAACATAAGTAAACAATTTAGAAAAGAGATTATTTCGATGTAGATCAATACTACTAGGTCTACTAAAAACACTTATCTCAGGCCATATACTGAAATATTGTGTAGAGCTGAACAATATGCTTGTCAATGTACAAATGAAATCAATCAATACGTGATGGTTTTTAAATAAAAATAAAAAGTAGAAGAATACAATAATATGAAGAAAAGGGAAACAAAACAAGATTTATTTATAAGCACTTTCGAAATACAGTATCATTAACACCATTACATGTACAGTCAAACTTTGTTCTCGCGAACTCAGTTGACTCAATATTTCGGTTATATCGATACAATGTTTCAGTACTGTCATTGTTTCCATCTCTACAAAGGAATTCTTCTTCTGATGTGTTGACAAGTTATAACATAAAACTATTGGATGCACATTTTACTAAGGAAATTTGTTTTGATCAATTTTACGACATGGGATAAAATATTATTTGCACTTGCGCTTTGGTAATTTCAGACTCTACGTGAACGTCGTTAAGTAAACTGGTTTCCCGTTTCAGTTTATTTTATTTTAAATATAGTCCACTAATGCATTTATTTATTTTTGACACTCTTGCTTACATGTTTTTCTCCTTCCATTGTTTTTTACGTGAAAGATTACACACTTTACCCTTCCTTGTCTTGAAAGTATTACATTTTACAAAGCCGCAAAATGTAATCTTTAGATGTAAAACACTGTTTTAAGGTTACTAAGAATAAGCTCTTTGAATAATTGTTACAATGTACACAGCATGTAAGAACTTCTTACAGTACTCTATACTCCATAGCTTAATAAATGTATTGACTTAATAGAATATTGATTAATATACATAGGTTTCTTCTGAGTGTTGCATTAAGCTGCAGAAGTCATGGTATCTATGTAATGATACTTTAACAGGAGGCAAGTAGTTTTTTCTACGAATATCTTGCATTGTGAAAATTTCAATTGTATTTGAATGCTTTTATTTGCATACGGTAACATTCAATATGAAACCAATGTTCCTATATTACTGACTAAACACTTATCATCCTTTACAATCAGCAGACAAACCGTTCTATGTTACAAGGACCATTTACGGTAGGTATGTGATGAAATAATTGACATTAGAAACACATGGCACGAGCATTGCAATTCTTAGAAAATTTGTTGTACTAGGAAATATAGCATATTTATTTGTTTGATGTCGGTAATTTATTTAGCAAAATTTGTTTCGGTTTTACCAATTCAGGAGAAGGAATAACTTAACACCTGCAGAGAACAAGCTTCATGACAATTATTATATACTATTATCAGTGTACTTGTAATATTGATCTTTATAATTGATGAATTGCTTTTGTAAATATAAAGGTGAAAAAATGAATGAGACTAGCATATTAATTTGTCAACAAAAGATGCCAATGATTTTCCCACGATGTATGTTAAAGTAATGCACTGTTAAGATAATTGGTACGATTTTGCGTGCAGCGTTAGAAATGAGTAAATTTAAATGTAGTAGCAATCTATCACAGCCACAATTAATAAAGGTGTTTGCAATTTATTAAACAGTAAAATGTATAGTGTTTGTTATTGAAACAAGATTCAAAGTGTTTAATAATAGTTTATAAATTCTAATATTTCATAATAAACACACATAAAGTATCTACAATGAAGATACGTAAAAAACGTCAAGGTCAAGACCACGAGACATATATGCTAGACCTCAACTAAATATGCACAATCGGTTAACAATTGGGTTATTAATTGTCTTTGTTCGACAATGAGGTTTTGTTATTCAAGTCAATTTGTCTTTAGTTTCAGTCTAATTTATCATCTTTCATTTGTTTGACCAGAGTGAGTTTGCGCTACTGATGCGTTCAACTGATTGTACTACTGTTGTCCAATTGTACCAATTAAAGTTTGTCCTTGCTATTTTCATCTTGTTTAGCTTACTAGCAAATTTTACAAGATAGTGTATTAAATATAGTTAAAATCGATGAAATCAATCTGCATAGTTGTATTTGAAACATAAAAGTTAAATGTACGACGTCCTGTAACAAAATGTAATTCCACGATAAGTCACAGAGGGAGAATAATGTTATATAATCATCAACCAGAATCTTTAGCTGCATTTACTACTCTAATATTCGTTTCAAAAAGTAATAGCATCCAGAGGAAGCCCCATAATGCAGAAGGAAACCCAGCAATCCTTATTAAATTAATGTTGAATCAAGCACTACTTGCCGAAAGATAGGCCCGAACTGAGAACACTAGTGTTGACAACAATAGTTTTATTTATCTAGGTGGATGTAAAAAGGATTCCTTGCCTCTTAGTTTTCCAGTAAGATAAAGCACATTTAAATTGTTTTTGATTGGTTACCATTTTGCTGTTTATTATGAACAATTTTTGGTTTCCGATTGAATGACGTTTAACGCCACTTTAATCATTTTTGCAGCTATATCATGGCGCCAAGCTTTTATTGAAGGGTACCCGGAGAAAACTTCGTCATTTATAATACTTAAATTATATCATATGAGTTGATAATAAAGTAGTTCATGAAATGCTTGCTTTTTTAAGTTAATGCAATAAGGAGAAAACAATAATTTCAAAATAGTTTTTTATCAGGACAACCTCATGAATACTGTGGATACTTTCGATAGAACTAACTAGCGACTGTGATACGATTAACCGTAAACAGATAATAAGGATTGTATTGTTCTTACGTGAAGTTTTTGTAGCTTTGATTTGTATATATATTCTAGGCGGAAAAAAATTGTGGAGAGGATTAAATGAATTTCTATACTCAAATTCAATGAGATTCTCATGATAGATGTAGAAGGTATGTATGTTTATAAGTTGTATTTGCATGAATTTTGTTGAAATCTAATTATTAAAGTGAAATCTGAAAACGCTACATTGATGGGAATGTTTATCATGTCTTCACGTCATGTCTTCGGGTCATGTCAACACGTCATTTCTATCATGTGATTACGACTGGCTGACACAATTTTAGCATGCAATTTCTGTCAATAAAATTCATGTTATATCAATGCTGGAAGGCGCATTTCATATTACCGTTCATCTACGATGTTGGCTAGATTTAAACTGATTATATAGACTTGAATAAAAAACGCTCCTAAATAAGGAAAATAACAAAATAATCGACCGAACAACAATAATCGATAGTCAATGTACAATTTCAAATTCGGATATATTAAATAAACTGTTGAGTAACTACTAAATTAAAAACAAATTGAATGTTAAATGCGCGTACACATTGTTTCTATGACGAATCAGCTTAAAAGTTATAAG
Organism: Limnoperna fortunei; assembly: GCA_944474755.1. Lineage (NCBI taxonomy): Eukaryota > Metazoa > Mollusca > Bivalvia > Mytilida > Modiolidae > Limnoperna > Limnoperna fortunei. The sequence goes on from OX104111.1 coordinate 114,055,658, forward strand.
TCGAGAAGCGAAAAAATATAAGAAATGAGGAATACCAGTAAAGTTGTATAGAAAAATTTGTTTTATAAGGTTTGTAGGTTTAGCAAATAATCAATTACTAAATCAAACGATATATGAATAAATACTGAACGAAACCTTTTGTAAAACATAGCTTATAATTTTACGAATTTCGTCGTATAAACTAATCCTAAAGAAAAAAAATACCTTGAACCTGCATTTGTCGCAGCAATAAATGTTCGCTGAAGTCGTATAAGGGCCAACAAGGCTGTCTGCATGAACGTTTAAGCGGGAAAAATTGAGAAATATGACAATGTGTACACCAATGATAAATAATGAACGATATTCTACACCAACGCATAGCGACACATCATTTAATACTTCTCAATATTATTGCTAAATATATATTTGCCTGTTGTTATTAATTGACCTAGTTTGTTTTGGGCAAATGTATCGTGAAAAAGAAAAATGCATTATTACAAGTTTATAAAAAATAGCCGGGAAGTAGAAATATACATATTTTACTTTTATACTTAATATTATTATTATAGAGGTGGGATTCTGGGGTAAAACCCTGACCGTAGATAGGTACCATCTCTCTTTTTCACACGAAATGCTTCGAGTTATTTCGGCCTGTCAGTTAAATGTGTGACCCATGAAAGTTTACATGACTACTTTATTTTTTTATACTTTAATCCGATGACTTGAACATGCTTTGAATCTTGATACCTTCTTTATTTGTATGTGTATACCAGCAATATATTATTCGTGTATACCCGCTTTGTACCGTTATTTTATATCCGATTTGTATCATCGTCTTATGCTCGTTTCTTTCGTGTCTAAATGTCTTATATCACACGTGTATATCCGATTTCACTCAGATTGATATCGATTCCGTAGACAGGCTTTATATCCTTGTATACTTTCTTTATATTGTTCGTGTTTGTATTCTTTATATCGTCTGGTTCTACACTTTTTATATCGTTCGTGTATATTTATTCGATATTGTACCTGTATACCCACTTTATATCATTTGTTACAATCCACTAAAATAGTTCTTCTCTACACACTTTGTATCGTTCGTATATATATGCTGATATCGATCTTGTATACCTACTTGATATCATTCAGGTATTCCACATTGTATATTGTTACTGTATACCCGCGTTATATCGATCTTGTATACCAACTTTATATATCTGACACATAACTGCATTATATCGTTTGTATTTTCCCGATTTATATTGTTTTCTTATACTGGCTTAATATCGTTCGGAGAAACATGATCTTTATCGTTCTTGTTTAACTGCTGTATTTAATTCTTGCATGACCGCTTGATATCGTTCATATATTCCGTCGTTATATATTTCTAGAACACCCGCTTTATGTAGTTTTTGTATACCCACTTGATAAAGGTTTTTTGTGTGCCCGCTTTTTAGCGTTCTTGTAGACCACAGTGATATCTTTCTTATTTGCCCGCTCTCTTACTTATTGTTCCTTTATAGCAGCTTTATACTGTTTCAGTTTAAAGCGGGTATAGTCTACTTGTATGCCCCCTTGACATTATTCTTTTATATCCGCTTTATATTTTTCGTCTGTGTCCAATTTATGTTGCTTTTTGTGTATTAGCTTTATATCGTCCGTGTCTATACGTTTTACACCGTTTGTATCTACATTTTTTATTTCGTTCGTTTGAAATTGTAAGTTTATACCCATTTTATCTTTCTTCTAATCCCGCTGTATATTTTTCGTGTATACCAGTTTGACATTGTTCGTTACAAATCGTTTCAACATTTTTTAATACCCACGTTAAATAGTTCGTGTCTCCAAACTTTATCTCTCTTGTGTACCTGCTCGAATATTTCTGCTGTATACCGATTTGTATACCCGTTTCATATCGTTCACGTACCCCGTTGTATCTCGTTCATGTATATACCCGCTTTCTAGCATTACTATTGATGTCGTTTGTGTTTACCGGCTTAATATCTTTCGGGGTTATCTACTTTATAGCGTTCGTTTTAAACCCCTCTGTTTATGTATTGTATAACCTCTTAATATCGTTTGTATATATCAGTTCTATAAAATTGGTGTATGACCGCGTTTTGAGTGTTGGTGTGTATCCGATTGTTATTGTTTGTTCTATGCCCGCTTTCTGATGGTCCTGTCTAAACGCCTGTTATCGTACGTGTATGTACTATTTATACAGCTCATGTATATCCGCTTGATCTCGTTCTTCTTTGTCCGCTTTATTACTTTCTTTTATATCCGTTTACTTACATTCGTGCCCACACGCTTGATGTCGTACGTGTATAGCAGAGTTATAAAGTGCTTTGATACCCGCTTGATATCCTTTCCTTATTCCCGCTATATATCTTTCTTATATACAATTTTGATATCCTTCTGACATACCCTCTCTATATAATGTTTTTGTATGCCGATTTTATATTGTTTTTGTATGCCCAACTTATATTATTTTTGTAAACCAGCTTTAGATCGTTCGTGTATATCTGCTTGATATTGTTCGTCTATACCCGCTTGATTTCTTTTTGCATACCAGCTTTAGTCGTTCTTGTATACCCGTTTTATATAAATCGGGTATACTCGCTTTAAATCGCTTGTGTATACCCACATATCGTTGTAACAATTCTCTTAAATAGTTTGTGTACATCCACTTTAAAAATTCATTGTCCTCGCGCTTTGTATAGATTGTGTGAATAGTATTTATATCGTTTTTTAACCGTTTTATTGATGTGTTCCCTCTTTATATCGGTCTCATATAAATGATGTATATCGATTTTGTATACATTATTGATATCGTTCACGTATACTCGATGTATATCGTTCGTGTATACCCTCTTTATATCGTTTCTGTATACCCGCTTATATCGACCTTGTAAACCTTCTTTACATTGTTTAAGTATACCCGCTTTATATCGTTCGTGTTTTTCAGATTTATATCGTTCATACATAGCATCGTTATACCATTCGATCAGACCCGCATAACATCGTTCATGTATACTTGGTTGATATCATTCTATGCCCGCTTTATTTTCGTTTAAACCCGTTTTCCTACGTTCGTGTTTACAAGCGTTATTTAGAAAGTGCATCGCCGCTATATATACTTCTGTATACCCGATTGATATAGTTTCCTTATAGCCGCTTCACTTTGTTTAGTATAAAGTTTTATTTCCTTTATATTTTTCTTGCATTACGAATTTAGATTGCTCTTGTGTTCCTCTTTATATTGTATTTCAATGCTGGATTTATTTTGTGCTTGAATGTCAGCATCATTTTGCTCGTGTCTACACGTTTTTTATAGTTCGTGTCTACACTCGTTATATCGCTGGAGTACATCTACTTTATATGATTTATTCCAACACGATTGATATCGTTGTTGTGTACCCGCGTTAACGATATATAACGATGACAATGGAACGTAAGCATCTTGAGAAAAATGCCATAGTTTTCATATATCGATTCAGTTTCGTAATTTTCTCAAGCAAGTTGAAAAGTAATATGTCAACAGTTATTAATTAAACCATGTTTGTTTAAATGAAGATTCGCAATCGTGACTTGACTTTTGCCTATGGTTGTTTGATCGGTTTCCATTCTTTAATTCATCATCTTTATTCCATATGTGAAATTGAAAAAGGTGTCAAAACCTTATCATTTTAAATACAAGTAGAGGTCTTGTTGGCCCCGCGGTAAAGTATGTTAATCATCGTCTACTGAGGACTTGGTTTGTTAACAGTGAGGTTGTGTTGGAGTCCTGGTATTCCTACGTCCCTCCTCCCCAATACAAACTGGACGCCATGATATAGCTGAAAAGCTGCTCAACATGTCTCTTAAAGCAACCTTCAAATAAATAAGAAATAAATATAGTCTTTCATTATGAATAACGTTCTAGGTCTACAAAGAAAACATGGATATTAACGGAATTACAATTGTAAATTTCAGAAGTTCAGCAAAATGTATTTGTGCAAACCGTTTTTTTAGCACTAAATATATTATTACTAGATCACATCTTACAAAATGCATATAATTGTATAATCATTCATCAAAAAAAGCATACGATGCAGGCAAAAATCTTGAATAACTTAAACTGCACAAAAACATAAATAAATATATATTTATTTTTTACAGTCAAAACTTCATTTGTATACTGTCAGAATCCAACATTAGGTAGAGGTTGTATTTGATCTTAGACTAGTCATAATTTTTTTCACTGAACATGAATACTAGTCTTTACGCTGCTCTCGAAGTACGTGATCCAAATGATAACATTGAACTAAATGAACTTTTTGACACACAAAAATATCCTTATATTAAAAATAATACTAAAGCGACAGATTAAAGTCTATCTGACCGTTATACATAGAAGATCGTGTTACATCGTTAAATCTTTAAGAATCAAACAAAAACAACACATTTATATTTTTACTTAGATATAAACTTTTCGAATGACAGATTAACACGGTCATCTAAGCAAATCCCCTGTTTTATTCTTTTCTAACTACAATATTTTAGAAGATTTGCTCTATCAGTGTCGTACTAAGTTTAGACATACTTTTGAAACGCTAGCAGCACTTATAGTTGTATTTTTTTTGTTTAAACCTATTTTTCATTTCACATATTTTGTCAATTGAATATATTAACATTTCAAGTTAACAGTCTTCGATCTTGAACTTGTCAAAAACTCTTTTATTTCAAATACTTGCAATCGTTTAAAACATTTCTGATCTAACATTAGGTTGTTATACAAAATACAATTATGCTCAAGCAAATTGTATACTGTTATTTTTACTCAGCATGCATTATCTGTGTAAAGTTTTCAAAAAACCTATCATATTGAGATCTACTACATATATTGAAGACCAATCCAATAAATAATAAAAAATGTATGTTTACAAAGCCCAATAGCCGTAAAAGAGAGCAAAGTCTAAATGGTGGAATTAAGATCCACTTGGAGAAAAAAAACAACTCGAACAGCAGTCATCAATACACCATATTGTACATTAAATGTCGTAAAGTAGGCCGATGAAATTAGAAGACAAAACACACTAAATTTAATCCTTTACATATCGTGTCAAACAAATAACAAGCTAGACAATTGATACGTAATCTGGACAAAACCTTTTAATGATTGTTAAACTATACGTCGTTGTGTCGTAAAACGGTTGTACAACATATCATCTTAATATTTTACCACCTAAGTATTCCCAGATGTGAAAGTACTTTCTGTAGATTAAGCAAATACTCAATCAAACGCTTTATGAATAAATACTGAACGAAACCGTTTGTAAACCATAGTGGATAATTTTACAATTTTCGTCATATAAACTCATCTGAAAGAATAAAATACTGTGAACAGCCATTTGTCGAAGCAATAAATGTTTTGTTTATTTCGACATGAATGCCTGCCTCAACGGTAGTAGCAACAACACATGACATAAATATACCTGAACAATTTGATAAACATGAAAAATTGTACACTGTGAATTTTCTGAGATTAGTTTGAAAACTGTAGGAGTTGATAACACGAAAAAGTACCCTACCTAAAAATAGCCGGAAAGTTGAAATATACATATTAACTTACTCTAATACTTTACACTATTATAATAGAATTAGACTTCTGGGGTGAAATCCAGACCGTAGATATAGGCCATCTCTCTTATTCACACGATAAGCCTGGTACCTGTATATCCCATTTCTTTTATATCGGCTTGATATCGTTTCGTGTACAAGCTTTATATCCTTTGTATACTCGCTTTATATTGGCCGTGTATGCTCACTTTATATTGTAAGTGTCTACACTGTTGATATCGTTCGTGTATAATTATTCGATATTGTTCGTTTATACCCACTTTTTTCGATTTTGTATTCCCGCTTTGTAATGTTCTTTTATACCCGCCTTATATCTTTCATAATAATGAGCTGAAATCGTATTGTACACCCACTTTATTAAATAGTTTTGTCTACAGGCTTTGTATAAATTGTATATATCTGCTTATATGGATCTTGTATACTAGCTTTATATCGTTTGCGCATTCCCATTGTATATTGTTCGTGTATATCGCTTTCTATCGATCTTGTATACCCGCTTGATATTGTTGACACAAAACTGCTTTATGTCGTTCGTATTTTCCCGATTTATATCGTTTGCCTTAGTATCGTTCCGGTATACCTCCTTTATAGCATTATGTATTTATGTTTTGCTTTATATAGTTCATATATACCGGCGTTATATAATTCCAGCACACCCGTTTTATATAGTTCTTGCATACACTCTTGATAAGGATTTTGTGTGCCCGCTTTGTATCGTTCGTTTTTACAACAGTGTTATCATTCATTTATACCAGCTTTCTTACTTCTTATATTATAGATGTATAACTGCTTTGTATTGTTCTCATATGCACGTTTTATAATTTTCGTTTTTTTGTGTACCAGCTTTATAATGTTCGTGTCTACACGTTGTATACCGTTTGTATCTATACTTTTTATCGTGTATATTCGCTTGACATCGTAAGTATATCTTTCTTGTAATCCCGCTGTATATCGTTGGTATATACCCGTTTGACATCGTTCGTTACAATTGGCCTCAAAATTTTTTGTACACCCACTTTATATAACTCGTTTACATCCGCTTTATATGGTTCTTTTATACCCGCTTTATATCTTACTTGTGTGCGTGCACTATGTCGTTCGAATATTTCTGCTGCATATCGATTTGTGTGTACGCTTAATATCGTTCACGTACCCAGCTGTATCTCGGCATGTTTATATCCGCTTTCGTGTTTCCGAATTGATATCGTTTGCGTTTACCGGCTTAATATCTTTCCGGTTTACCTTATTTATAGTGTTCGTGTTAAACGCGATCAGCTTATGCATTGTATAACCGCTTAATATCGTTTGTACATAGCAGTTCTGTAAAATTGGTGTATATACGCTTTTTGAGTGTTTGTGTATATCCGATTTTTATCGTTTTATAACCGTTATATATCGTTCTCGTATACTAGCTTTATATCCTTCTGTTTCTGATATACCAGCTTTATATTATTCTAATAAAACCGAATTTATATTGTTCTTGTAAACCAGCTTAAAATCGTTAGTGTATAGCAGCTCGATATTGTTTGTTTATACCCACTTTATATCGTTTTTGCATACCCGCTGTATGTCGTTCTTGTATACCCGCTTTATATAGATCGTGTATACCCGCTTTATATCGCTTGTGTATACCCACTTGATATTGTTGTAACAATCGTCTTAAATAGTTTGTGCACAGCCACTTTATATAGTTCGGGTCATCACGCTTTGTATCGTTCGTGTTCATACTCTTCATATCTTTTTATAAACGTTTTATTGATGATTTTACTCTCTATACCGTTCGCATATACATGTTGTATAACGATTTTGGATACCATCTTGAAATCGTTCATGTATACCCTCTTTATATCGTTCCTGTATTCTCTCTTTATATCTTTCGTGTATATCCGCTTATATCGATTTTGTATACTGGCCTTATATTGTTTACGCGTACCCTCTTTATATCGTTCGTATTTTCCTTTTTATATCGTTTTCCTCTCCCGGCTTAATATAGGTCGTGTATACCTATTTTATGGCGTTTGTGTTCAACCATTACATTTATTTGTTGTACAACCTCTTGAAAGTATTCATTTATACCAGAGTTACATCGTTCTAGAATACTTGCTTAACATCGTTCTTGTATACCCGCTTTATAAGTTCTTTTATTCAATTTGTATCATTCGTGCATACCTGATTTTTATCGTTCATGTATACCCGGTTGATATCGTTATATGCGCGGTTTCTTGTTTTCGTGTATACCCGTTTTCCTAAGTTCGTGTTTACAAGCGTTATATAGTAAGTGCATCACGGCTTTATATACTTCTTTACGCCCACTGATATCGTTTCCTTATACCCTCTTCACATCGTTCAGTATAAAGTTTTATATCCTACTTGTATACTCGCTTTATATTTGTCTTGCATTCCCGATTGATATTGATCTTGTATTCTGCTTGATATTGTATGTCTATGCCCAATTTATACTGTTGTTGAATGTCAGCATTATTTTTACTCGTGTCTACACGTTTTACACCCGTAATAGTACATCCACATGATATGGTTCGTTTTAACACGGTTAGTATCGTTGTTGTGTACCCGCGTTTCGTTCGTATACATCTGCTTTATATCGAGATTGTATTCCCGTTCTGCATCGTTCACGTATATCCACTGTATATAGTTTGTGTATAACCACCAGATATCGTTCTTTTATACCATCTATATATCGATCTTGCATACCCGCTTGATATCGTTTGTGTTTGCCTGCTTTATAGCAGTCGTGTTAAAAAAATAGCAAAGAAACTCGACTGAACAACAGGAACCAAAAGCAAATGGACAGTTACAAATCCGAATATAGAGAAACAAACCGAAAAACAAAAAAACATAAAACACAGAAAGAGATTAACACGAACCCAATAAGAACCATGGTTGCACTCACCTTTGCATAGATTTTTTGTAGAACCCTTGTATATCGTTCGTGTTTACCCGCTTTTTGCCGTTTGTGCTGCATATCCGATTTAAATAGTTTGTACTTTACATGCCCGATTTGTATACAGTCCCTGTAACGTGTAAGGTAACGAAACGCACGATACACAAAAATGATGTACGAACGATGAACGAACGATATACGAACGTCGTACGCACGATATACCAACGATGTACGCACGATGCACGAAACGATATTCGATACGATATACGATGGAAACGGTTATACGGCGTTTATCCTTTTGATAGATCGTTTTGTCAATCGTAATGTATATCGTATCGTGCAACGTTTCGTTTATCGTATGGTGCATCGTCTCCTATACCGTCAATGCATGGTTTAATTAAAATTTCTGGTATAAAAAGTTTATTTTTCAGTATTTTAATTCAGTATTGAAGGCATTTACTAGTTTTAAGATACACAATCATTTGAGTAATTTTTAGCATTCATATATAATGATATGCATTTTGTTATGTAACTTCATTGATCAATAAAATTACTGTGACACCTCTTTAAAATATATAAAAAATATAACATAAGCCATATTTACATCTCTTAATAAAAGCGTTTACAATCATACGATTGAAAAAGCCAACAAAGTTAAACAATCATGTCTTTATGTTTTAACATGTGTACGCACCTATCATTTAATTCACATCAACATATACGCCTTTCATTTACAATTAGTAACATCGTTGCGGTTTTCGATCACTAAACTTTTTCTGTCGCCGTGTGTGTACATGAAAATTACCTATTTTGTGCTGAGGGTAAATTGATTCAACATAAATCTTAGTTCCTTATCATTAAATGTGTACTTTGTTTATATATAAATTCAAATAAGTCCTTAATATAAGCTTAAATATTGCTTTGCGGACGTCAAGCAATCCATAAATCAGTCTATCAAATATTCATATTTTCAGCTAAAATAGTATATTCTATAAACTATATTTCTATTCAATAATATTACTAACACATCTTTCTAAAACGATCTTTAACTATATTCACAGACGCGTTTTTTTACAGAACTAAGTGTTAAACTACAAAATTGTTGTCATTATGTTGTTTTTAGATAAAATTATTTTTGTTTTCTTATATGTATCTAATGCTTTTTTATATGTATTATGTGGTAAATAAGTGTGCGTCGCCGCTGGAATTTGTCTATCGTAAAGAATGCCACATTTTTATATTTTAAATGACAGTCAGGTAATTTTTCGCGATCATCAACGACAAAGACTCAGATTCATCAACTTTATAATTTAATTTATCAATGTGCAGTTATGATTCAAAAGGCAATGTCTTTTAACAAGACACTCTTTCGTCCATGTTGTAAATATCGGAAAGCTGTATGTAGTGTTGGGAAGGTAAATTATTCTTTATTGTCGAAAGTATTCCAAACTAGCATTAAATCGAACGACAAAAAGAATCACTACCCTGGACAAACATGAATTCAAATCGAGTGCACCATTTCTTTCACCGTCACCGTCGCGCGCGAAATAATTCGTAAGAATTTATAACATAAAGGATTCAGTTAGATAACATCTACGGTGATCAATCAACATTAAAACATTACAGTAATGTACTGTGATTTAAGTGAGACGAAAATTATTGTTTTTATATAGATTGTAATTAGCACTGATTCAACAAAACGCAAGACGTATTTCAAAACAATTCCAATCGCCACAATGACTTTTAACAGGTTAATGCGTTGTTAATACACTTAAAGCTCAAAGTATTTGCACTAACGTTTACAATTAGTTAAGGTATTCTGAAAAACAATTTGATTTCTTGTTTGAAGTTATAAGCCACTTTCAGCACTTTTCAGCAAAGGGGAGGAGGATCAAATTTTTAATTTAGAAGGAATCGCGAGAGGAAGACCCCCATTTTTCGTGGAGGAAAGAGGGAAGAAGTCGAACAGACACTTTTTAGTTAGTTTAGTTCCACCGTATTTGAATACTTCCTCACAGCACTTTAATAATACAAGACACTAGATGCATTTTGCATTCTAAACACACGTTTTTTATATTAATTTCAATATAAAACAAACTTTTAAAAATAAGCAAGATACGCGTGAATCGTTATGCACTATAAAATACGAAAACGTAATTTTATTGTAATGATTGCTACCATGTATAAACAAATGTTCGTTACGCTTATTGAATATATGTCAATTGCAATCACAAGAGTTAATCGAAGATAACGTGTTCCTTTCAAGTGATTTTATTTCAGTGTAATTTTTATAACAACTTGATTATCTTTTGAAACGGCTTTATTATGAATTATTTTAATGGCTGATGTCTAAACGATAATGAAACCTTTAACGTTCTATACACAAAATGCTTAATGAACTTTTGTAGACAGTCTTTGTTAAAAAAGAATATACAAACAGAAGAGATTGTCCGATCGGGTACAAAGAATGCCTATAGCGTTTAATGTTTGAAAGCAGATCACTAACAGATAACGTCTTCTTACCAAAACAAAGGTTTCTTAATGGTTATGCACATGCCAAAGTGATACAAATACATATTTATGAATTGAATGGAATTTGAAAGAATAGTATTCTCAGACCTAATACAATGAATAACAACAAAATAATAAAATTGTTAGAGAAATAACAAATAGTTAATCTTTCAAAATCTAACAATTAGTTATCTCAATGGTATTATCGCTGTTTACCCAATGAAATCATAACAACCAACCTGTTAACCCAAAGATATGGCTTTCCTTGTAACAATTAATTTCCTTGTTTCCAACTTCAATTTGTACAGCAGAATTCTTAATCAAATTTGCTACTAACTCAGCAGAATTTTAAATTGTCTTAAGATCAATTAAAATTTTTTATCTGATTTTACAGAATTATAACAATAATATCAGTATCGTTTAAATACATTGAAATTACATTTAACAATATTTTAAAAAGAATGATTATTGAAATTCTATTTTAAATTTTGAAATTGGATTGAAATATTGCATTAACAATGTATTTGCATAAAAAAAAGTCAACACCAGTTTCAAAGTTTCAAATATGTAATATGTTTTATCTATCCGCTAATTAGACTTCAGTAAAAGTGTCGATACAAAAATTAGTAATGGCATTGGTCATTTTATTGAATGTAAATGAAGTACATGTGTCTGTTCTGTTATGAATACGCCATAACAGTGAATATACTTTAAAGTTTACCCGATAATTATATACAAAACATGAAGCTCCGCTACCTTCCATTTGTTCAATGGTACCATCCAGCGAAATGACAGCTACTGTTACACCTGTTTTATTACTAATTAATTTAATGGTTGACGTCTGAACGATAATGATGCCTTTAAACGTTCTATACACAAAATATTTAATGAACTTTTGTGGAAAGTCTTTGTGAAAAACAATATAATAAGAGATAATTATATACACAACAAGATGCTGGTTGCCTATTATTTGTTCAAGATTACCATCAAGCAAAATGACCAGGTACTGTTACATCTGTTTTATTATGAATTTATTTAATGGTTGACGTCTGAACGATAATGATGCTTTTAAACGTTCTATACACAAAATTCTTAATGAACTTTTGTAGACAGTCTTTGTGAAAAACAATATACAAACAGATAAGATTGTCCTATCAGGTACAAAGTACGCCCATAGCGTTTAATGTTTGAAAGCATAACACTAACAGATAACATTTGCTTACCAAAACAAAGTTTTCTTAATAGTTATGCACATGCCAAAGTGTTACGCACACATATTTAAATATTGAATTGAATTTAAAAGAATAGCATTCTCAGGCCTTACCCAATGAATAACAAGAAAATAATAAAATTGTTAGAGAAATAACTCATATTTAATCTTTCAAAATCTAACAATTAGTTACCTCAATAGTATTATCACTGTTGACCCAATCAGATCATTACAACCAACCTGTTAACCCAAAGATATGGCTTTCCTTGCAACAATTAATTTCCTTGTTATCAACTTCATATTTTACTTACTCAGCAGAATTCTTAATCAAATTTGCAACTAACTCAGCAGAATTTTTAATTGTCTTAAGATAAGTTAAATTTTTTTATCTGATTTTACAGAATTATAACAACAATGTCGTTGAAATACATTGAACTTACATTTAGCAAAAATTATTTTAAAACTGATTATTGGAATTATATTTTAAATTTTGAAATTGGATTGAAATGTTGCATTAAAAATGTATTTGTATCACACAAAAATATCAACACCAGTTTCAAATATGTAACATGTTTTATCTAACCGTTAATTAGACTTCAGTAAAAGTGTCGATAAAAAATAAGTAATGGCATTGGTCATTTTATTGAATGCTAATGAAGTAAATGTGTCTGTTCTGCTATTATAACGCCACAACAATGAATACATTTTAAAGTTTACCCGATAATTATAGACAAACCATGAAGCTCCGTTACCTTGTATTTGTTCAATGGTACCATCAAGCGAAATGACAAGTACTGTTACTCCTATTTTATTACTAATGAAATTACATTTAACAAAAAATGTTTTAAAATTGATTATTGGAATTCTATTTTAAATTTTGAAATTGGATTGTTGCATTAAAAATGTATATGTATCAAACAAAAAGTCAACACCAGTTTCAAATATGTAATATGTTTTATCTATCCGCTAATTAGACTTCAGTAAAAGTGTCGATAAAAAAATTAGTAATGGCATTGGTCATTTGATTGAATGTAAATGAAGTACATGTGTCTGTTCAGTGATGATAACGCCATAACAGTGAAAATACTTTAAAGTTTACCCGATAATTATATACAAAACATGAAGCTTCGTTACCTTTCATTTGTTCAATGGTACCATCAAGCGAAATGACAGCCACTGTTACACCTGTTTTATTACTAATTAATTTAATGGTTGACGTCTGAACGATAATGATGCCTTTAAACGTTCTATACACAAAATACTTAATGAACTTTTGTGGAAAGTCTTTGTGAAAAACAATATACTAACAGATAAGAATTATATACACAACAAGATGCTGGTTGCCTATCATTTGTTCAAGATTACCATCAAGCAAAATGACCAGGTACTGTTAGACCTGTTTTATTATGAATTTATTTAATGGCTGACGTCTAAACGATAATGAAGCCTTTAAACGTTCTATACACAACATTCTTAATGAACTTTTGTAGACAGTCTTTGTGAAAAACAATATACAAACAGATAAGATTGTCCGATCGGGTACAAAGCACGCCCATAGCTTTTAATGTTTGAAAGCATAACACTAACAGATAGCATCTGCTTACCAAAACAAAGGTTTCTTAATGGTTATGCACATACCAAAGTGTTACACATACATATTTATGAATTGAATTGAATTGGAAAGAATAGTATTCTCCGGCCTAACCCAATGAATAGCAACAAAATAATAAAATTATTAGAGAAATAACAAATATTTAATCTTTCAAAATCTAACAATTAGTCACTTTAATGGTATTATCAGTGTAGACCCAATAAGAACGTAACAACCAACCTGTTAACCCAAAGATATTGTTGTAAAAGGAAAGTCATATTGTTCTTAATCAACACAATTCTTAATCAAATTTGCTACTAACCGAAGCAGAATTGTTAAATGTGTTTTAAGATAAATTAAGTTTTTTTAATCTGATTTGACCGAATTATTACAAAAGATTGAAATCGTTTTCATAATGATTACATTACTAAATGATAAAGATATCTTTAAATGCATTGAAATTGCATTTAACGAACACTATTTTAAAACTGATTGTTGGAATTCTGTTTCGATGACAATCATGTTAATAAACATTTAAAGATCAATACCACATTCAAATATGTGACGTGTCTCATCGATCTAATAAGTAATAATTATTTTATGTCTTAATTAAGAAAATGAGTCTTGACATTGATCGAATATAAAAAAAACAGTTTAAATGACTGTCCTATTCTTGTGAGAGGGGACCATACTGTGAGGGTTGACAGTGCCCGACCCACATAGCTTTCAATCGTGTTCCCAGGTAGCGGATAGGGATGACCTCTCCTTGGAGGTTACCAGCTCATAATACAAAAAGTCCAGCCGCCGACCTCAGTGGTTAACGCGTTTGAAGAGTGCCGCCCTCATTGCATCAGAACGACACCTTAAGGAGATGTTGATGTTGTAGCCGCTTCAAATGCTATATTTGTTAACCTTATACTTTTCCAGCAGCAATCGAAATTTTCGCATTCGGTCTACATTTTTCGAACGCTTTTATTGTTTGTTTACTCATCCTGAATGTAGCTTAAACAATGCTCAGAGGATCATATATCAATCAATCAATCAAATTGTGAGACCTAAGCTGGTATGCCTCCATTAACTTTTGCTCAGTTATTACCCAACATATTTTTAAAAACTATTTAAATAAAACACATCAAAATAAAATCTCAAACCAATGATATTTTGCCATTCTAAGCACAAAAATTTATATAACACAACAATACAATTCATGTTTGCAAGGGGAGCACTTTGCAGTTGATCAGATCCTATTATAACACATATATTAATTTCTTGTTGGCAACTTCATGTGGTTCTTACACTGCGGAATTTTAAATTTGATTGAACTGTTTCATCAAACATTATTTGTATCAAACATAAAAAGTCAACCCAGTTTCAAATATGCAATATGTTTTATCTAGCCGCTTATTAGTCTTCAATAAAATGTAATGGCCATGGTCATTTTATTGACTGTAAATGAAGTAAATGTGACTGTCCTGTTATTATAACGCCTTAACAGTGAATATACGTTTAAGGTTATACCATCATTATATACACAACAAGATGCTGGTTGCCTGTCATTTGTTCAATATTACCATCAAGCAAAATGACTAGGTAATGTTAGACCTGTTTTATTATGAATTAATTTAATAGCTGAGGTCTGAACGATAATGAAGCCTTTTTACGTTCTATACACAAAATTCTTAATGAACTTTTGTAGAAAATCTTTGTCAAGAACAATACACTAACAGATAATATTGTCCGATCTGGTACAAAGTACGCCCATAACGTTTAATTTTTAAAAGCAATACTCTAACAGATAACATAGGTTTTTCAAAAAGGTTTATTAATGGTTATGCACATGCCAAAGTACGCCCAATACGTTTAATGTTTGAAAGAATTGTATTCTCCGGCCTAACCCAATGAAGAACAACAAAATAATAAAATTGTTAGAGAAATAACAAATATTTAATCTTACAAAATCTAACAATTAGCTATTTTACTGATATTATCACTGTTATCAACCCGATGATATGACTGTAATATATACAAGTCCTTTCCTTGCAACAGTTGATTTCCTTGTTTTCAAATTCATATTGTAATTACTCAGTAGAATTTTTAATCAAATAAGTTTTATTCGATAAAGTGTGCCCGTTACTTGTTCTGTGGCATTTTACCGTTATATTGTTTAATTTTACAGTTAATATAGACAATGAAAAAATACATTTTTAAATTTTATTGTTTTGTCTTAAGAACACAATAGGGTTTTAATTACTTGGAACCAATTATACTAAAACCGATTGGTATGCATCATATCGCATGAAACAATATTTATTGCTTCTGAACCGTATAAATTCTTTATACAATTCTTGGTTACAATCTCTAATTCAATATATTATAAAGCTGTATCAAGCTTAATCCCTGATTTTGCTAGTTACAGTCTTAAACGAGTTAGTATAAGGAATGAGGATAAAAAACAAATTTAATATCAGAAATAATTGAAATCTTAAATTACTCCAGATTTAAAAGATCGATCAGTTCCTATCTAGTTTATAACTATAACACACCATTGCAACCAAAATCTGCAACTTCAGCATTTCAGTGTATCAATGATTTAAAGTCCAAATCTCCCGACTGCACCTTTGCAACTTAAAAATATTCCTGCTGGCCACTTCTTAAACAAAAGTGCAAGCTTAAGAAAGTAGCAAAGAAAACCGACCGAACAACAAGAGCCAAAAGCCAAGGGACAGTTACAAATCTGGATATAGACAAACACAACACAAAAACCTACAACATAAAACACAGAAAGAGAGTAGCCCCCCGAACCCCCAAAAAACCATGGGTGCACTGAGGTGCTCCGGACGAGTAAGCAGTGCCTGCCTCTAGTTAGACACCGGTCGAGTTACTCATTGTATTGTCCAGGGATGCTCTAAGATCTTAAATGCTCTATTGGGTTGAGATCTAGACTTCTTGCAGGCCACGGAAGAGTGGTGACAGCTTCGTTCTCCAGATATGCCCTTACTGCCCTGGAACGGTGAGGTGTAGCGTTGTCATCCATGTAAACAGGCCTTGACTCTTACGGTTGGCTTTCAAAATGAGGTACAACTACAGGTGTAAGCACGTCACGGGTGTACTTTTCGACATTAAGGTTGCCATTGATATTACTAGATCCAGTTTGCAATCATTTGAGCCCCCATCGAAAGGCACTGTTTTAACAACGTTTCTTGGCGTGTAAGATGGGTTTTGATGCCTCTAAACACGGGTTCGCCCATCAGTTACTTTGAGTAAAAATCGGCTCTCATCTGAGCAGTGTATTCGTCGCATGGTTCTAAAGTTCCAATGTTGTCTTGCTCTGCACCAGGCCAACCTGTCTCTGTGATGGCGATCATCAAGCATTGAGCTTTTAGTGACTCTTCTTGACTACAATCCTGCAGCTTTAAGACGATTTCGTACTGTTCTGACAGATTACGACCAAGTAACTATTGTTTCTTGAGACAGGTGCCTGCTGCAAACGGATTTTGCCTAACCAATCTACCAAGGCTCAGATCTTAACGTTGGGTTTTCACAGATAATCGACAAGATCGGGAACAGTCTTTAATATCTTGCATGGCAGCGTGTTTTCTGTTAAAGCGACAAATGCCTATATTGATAGCCACGATGACGTCCTATTGCCGTGCAAGAAAATCCAGTGGAATACATGCTGATGATTTGTCATCTCTCTGCTTCTGATATCCGCCTCCTTGCCCTTCTTACTTTAAATGATTTTGCAATTTTGAAATTCGGGATTCAAATACCGATATGTTGCACGAAAAATAGTGCACTTTGGACGTGATGAAGGGAGCAAGCTTCATGTGGACAGAAAACAGCGGTTGATTAAAATTTTACACCTGAACGCTCATATCATTTTAATTATACATGAAAGGATTAATAATGACCGAAATCATCAAAATTAAAATTTATTTACAACAAACAAAAAACAAAAATATTCGGGGTTCCTAACCATGTATATTTGTATGTATAATTTAAAACTAAAAAATAGTAAAATCAGTCGAGCAAAATAATAATAATCTTACGATCCTTTCAACGTGACAATATTCACTATCATGGTTGTTTTGTTCTAAAAATGAGCTACGAAATTAAGCTTGACCATAACGAATTATTGCGATGCGAGCATACAGAACACACAATTTAATACCGAAATAGACAAGTCAACTCTATTTTAAAACACATAACAGATATGTAGTATGACAAGTAGAGGATTGCCTTAAAATATTCAAGTCATTAAAACCTAATATTGATATGTAAGGAACATTTTGAATTGTATCTAACAGTAAGCGTGATATGCGATAAAGACATTTGTACATTGCAGAAACAACAGAAACATATTCATCTACGTCATATTTAGACTTACACCTCGAATATGACATCATTTTAACACAAGCATTTACAACATAATAGACGATTTTAATTTCTAAATTATAAAGTGACAGTTTCAAATTCGGATATAGACAAACGCAACACAAACAACAACAACAACAACAACAAAACAAGAAGGAGAGTAATCCGAACCCAATAAAAACCATGGGTGCACTCATGTGCTCTAGACGAGTGAGCAGTGCCTGCCTCTAATTAGACACCCGTCGAGTTAGTGATTGTCATGACTAGGGAAAAGTCAAATCCAGGAATAGGAAACACTACCTATGACTCAGCAAAATTGTCAGATCGTATTTGAGACACTTATTTCCCATAATTAAGCCATGGTGACGACCATAGAACTTCTGGAGAGATAACATCAATCTAGGTACAACACACCATTGTTTATGTAGTTTAAGGGTCAACATCATAATCTTACATAATCTTAAAGCATTTTCCCTGTCAGCAACAATACATCAATCAATTGAGCTACCAAAAGATCCGGGATTTCCTCGAGATACACAAGCTTTTTCTCCAATAAAAACTTGACGACATAATATAGCTGGAAAATGTTTAAAATTGTTAAAAGTGGCGTTAAACACCATTCAAACAAACGCAAACAAATTAATCAAGAAACAAATATACAACATGCGCATACCGTTGCACAAATATCGTCAAAAATCAAATGTCAAGGTTATAAAATACATTGCACTAGACCAATTTTTCTTGTAATCATTTAAGTTTGAATAAAAATACTATAAATATACTAATAAAAATACTAGAGATTTGAATAATTACGAATTTGTTAACGAACGTAAGCACAACATGACACCTCGGTCATAAAAAATAACTGTCTAAAGGGGAAATACATTTATATATAGGAACATCAATATTGTTCTTGCTTATCGGTTTAATTTTTTAAAGGGAAATGGCACAAGAAAAGTGTGGCTAATAAAATAAATGAAAAATACATATATACGATATGATACACATATAAATGAATCCCATTTAACCGGAACCTGCGTTAACGGTATAGGCATAAGCTAATTCAAATTAAAGGACATTCAAGATTTGAAAGTCATATCATGTGGTACATGATGTGACACATAATATCACTCGTTTGAAATGCAAACATCACCATATATCTAGTTGAATTAACGAATTAAGTATTAATAGGTCACATGACATTTCTACTTGCACACCCACTTTACTTCTCAAAGATAAGATTCGTGTAAAGAAAATATCACAATGCCTTAATATTTCAAATGTCAGACACGCACCCAAACAAGACTCGTCTGTGGCGCTCAACCCAAAGCATATTTCAAATACAGTTAGGAAAGTGTTATGGGTACAACTATTATTAATTTCATTAAGTGTGATCTTTATATAGATTTATTTGGCAATTAACATTATTGTATTTGTGTTCTTTTTTAAGACATAATAAGATCAATTTCAAATAAAACTTTAAAATAGTTCAAGACGTTCATTTCTTTCAGACTTTTTATAACATGTCCATATATAATGTTCTTATCATGGTCGTGTAACAGGATCTGAAATAAATAGCCAGGTCAACAAATAAACATTAAAGTAGGTAATTTAAATTCATTTCTATAAAATCACTTTGCATGGTCTAGATCGTACAATCCAGTTGATCTAATGTGTATTAACAATTTGCGAAGAAACGAATTTTAATGTGAACGAAACAAATAGGAACATTTTGGAATACCATTTATTCAATGCGGGATGTTTTAAATTATGGCAGAATTTCAATTAAGTTAACTTGTAATATCTTCTGTCATCTCTGTCACTTAAGGAATTAATGCACGTAATTAAATTTTGCCTGTGTATTTGTATTTTGATGGATTATTATATGTCCCTGCAGAAAGGGGTAAGTGTTTTTAATTGTTTCATAGTGTCTATTTTAATCATTTCTTAACTAAGGATCCAAATACGTTATATATCACGACACAGTTATAACAAAAATGTTATATTAGAGGTCACATCAATATGTTAGTACAAATAATAACCAGCGAAGTGACTGCTTACTGCAATGTAATTTACATGTGTTTAAGAACATACGTTACATTATTCGGTGCATGTACATCATCGTTATATCCATCAAATGTAAATCTTAAACCCAATGCAAAATACAAAATTAACTGTGCTAGTTGATTGGATACCTTATATCGTAATGATAACTTTAGATAAATTTGTCAACACAGGCTGTACTCCATTTGATGGCATGGAAGAAGAAAACACGGCACTGAATTGAAAATGCCATTTATTACTTAAATGACCAAAACATAATACAAAAATCATAAAACATATTTACATACAAATAGAACAAATGTTAATACTATAATGAGGAACCCAACCCATCAAATACATTATTCGCCACCGTTTTTGGCGCAAACATTTTTCAGACAATAATCTCCCCATCCTCGCTTGTGTTGAAATAAAGAGATAAAAGTACGATAAAACCCATACGTCATAAAACCTGGTAATTGGGGTGGGTTAAGAATTTGTTATTGTTGATATATACTTGACCGTAATAAAACGAACATCTGTGTCAACATACATCAAATTGATTATAGCTGTACAGTTTTCCCCACTGTCATTTTAATAGCTTTGGTCAGGAAAATGGATACAATCTTGACACTAATTTCTCTAATGTTCACCACTTAATTATTACCTCTACATATTTTATGGAGCAAATCATGACAAAACTTTCTCTTAAATGACCACTAATTACTTGTGCCACAGATTTTCAATGTGTTTCTAGTATGTAATTAACATACAATTCTGTTATTGAATGTAATTCTAGAGTTCAAACCTTTTTCGACACATCAATGTCAACGCCACCTGTTGGGAGATACCAGAGGGGAGGTAATAGAAGCTATGACTGCTAAACCTATTTAATAAAATTATCTCTTTTTGACTAGCAAATAACATGAAATATCCTGTTTGACCAAAAATTATTTATATAAAATATATCAAAAATAAACCTATATGTATCGTTGTATAATCTTCTAGACTTGTTTATTATGACTTCAATAGTGTCCTGCCTGTAATTGTTTTGTCAGGTATGTCTAGTGATTTATTGTCCTGCGTTTGGTTTGATGCTTATATTATGAATTAGGTGTAAGGATCGTCTTGTCTTATAGGAGATGTATGTTTAAAGATAACATTGAATTCAAGAAACACATTGACATTACTTCAGGATTTGCAACACGTGCGCATAACCATCATGGCGACATTAAATGTATTACAGTCTGTTGAGTGTGACACATTTTTGCCACATCTTGAAGTACAACACTTTGTATAACCCAAAATAAAAAGTATGTATTGCAATGGACTATCCATTACAGGGTTAATTGTGTAGTTTCTAAATACAGAGCTGTTCGTTTAACTATTTGTCATGGAACAATAATGTATCTTATGTTTCTTTCAAATGGGTATTTAGTTAGTGGCAATACTTAATTTGATATTTCAAATCCATTATATCTACGCCTCAGTCTTAGTAGAGAAAAAATAAGCAAAAACTCAGACCGAATAACAGGCAGCAAAAGTCAATGAACTAATAAAAATAGGTTTTACCTGAACATAACCCGAACCCGAAAACAAAAATTCAAAAACAGAAAGAAAGTAACCCTTACAAAACAAAAATATACGAGAACTAATCATTCTCCACAATTTCTGTATTACATAAAAAGTTTTTAGATTCACTTGTTATTCTGAATGTTTTAGATGGTTATGTCGTTTAAGTATACCTGCTTGATATCGTTCAATTATACCAGTGTGATACCGTTCAAGTATACACGCTTGATATCGTTCTTGTTTACCCGCTTTAAATCGTTCGTGAATATTGCCTTCTATCGTTCATATATACCGGCTTTATTTCGTTCTTGTTTACTCGCTTTAAATCCTTTACGAAAATCAACTTATATCGTTCGTAAAAATTCGCTAAAAGTTAAATACTAGTAGTTGTTGTAAAACGACTTTATTTAAATTTGTGTATACACGTTTTATCTTCGCCCGAGTACATCCGCTTTATATCCTTCATACATATCTTTCATATCGTTCTTATATTGCCGTGTATAGCCACGTTATACTGTTCTTTGATACTCGCTTGTTATCCTTTCTTTATAGCTATTATATATCGTTCTCGTATACAAGCTTTAGATCCTTCTGATATACCCTCTGTATGTTGTTCTTGTATGCCCAAGTTATATTATTTTTGTAAACCAGCTTAAAATCTGTCGTGTATATCGCTTGATATTGTTCGTTTATGAACACTTTGTATCTTTTTTTGCATACCCACTGTGTGCCGTTCTCGATAAAACCGATTTTGAATACTATCCTGATATCGTTCACGTATACCCTCTTGATATCGTTCCTGTATACTCTCTTTATATCTTTCGTGTATAACTGCTTATATCGATTTTGCATACTCGCTTTATATTGTTTACGGTACCCTCTTTATATCGTTCATATTTTCCGGATTTATATCGTTTGACTGCCTGTTTAATATAAGTCGTGTATACCTCCTTTTATAGCGTCTGTGTTAAACCATTATATTTATTTATTGTATAACATCTGTATAGCATTCATATATACCAGCGTTACATCGTTCTAGAATACTTGATTAACATCGTTCTTGTATGCCCGCTTTATAAGTTCTTTTAAGCTCAATTTATATCGTTCATGTATCCCGCTACATATCATCCATGTATACCAGGATTTGATTGTTCGTGTATGCTCGGTTGATATCGTTCTATACGCGGTTTCTTGTTTTCGTTTAAACCCATTTTCCTAAGTTCGTGTTTACAAGCATTATATTGTATATACTTCTGTTCACCCGGTTGATATCGTTTCCTTATACCCTCTTCACATCGTTCAATATAAAGCTTTATATCCTACTTGTATATTCGCTTTATATTTGTCGTGCATGCCGGATTTATATTGCTCTTGTATTCTGGTTATATTGTATTTCTATGCCCAATTTATATTGTTCTTGAATGTCAGCATTATTTTACTCGTGCCGATTACAGACGTTATAGTACATGCACTTGATATGGTTCATTTTAACCCGGTTTATATCGTTGTTGTGTCCCCGCGTTGTTTCGATCGTATACATCTGCTTAATATCGAGTTTATATTCCAGCTCTGCATCGTTCACGTAGATCCACTGTATATCGTTTGTGCATACACAATATACATTGTTCTTGTATACCCGCTTGAAATCGATCTTGTATACCCGGTTGATATCGTTCGTGCATACCTGCTTTATAGCAGTCGTGTCTAAAAAATATCAAAGAAAATCGACCGAACAACAAGAACCAAAAGCAAAGGGACAGTTACAAATCCGAATATAGAAAAACACAAAACAAAAACCAAAAACATAAAACACAGAAAGAGAGTAATACGAACCCAATAAGAACCATGGGTGCACTCACCGTTGCATAGATTTCTTGTAGAACCCTTTTATATCGTTCGTACTTACCTGCGTTTTGTCGTTTGTGCTGCATATTCGATTTATATAGTTTGTACTTTATATGCCCGATTTATATTGTTCTTGTACACAGTCCCTGTAAGTTAACAAAACGCACGATGCACGAACGATGTACGAACGATGAACGGACGATATAAGAACGTTGTACGCACGATGTGCGAACGATGTACGCGCGATACAGGAAACGATATTCGATACGATATACGATGGAAACGGTGAGACGGCGTTTATCCTTTTGATAGTTCTATCGTCTATCTTATTGTATATCGTATCGTGCAACGTTTCGTTTATGGTATGGTGCATCGTCTGCTTTACCGTCAATGCATGGTTTAATGATTATTTTTGGTATAAATAGTTTATTTTTCAGTATTTTACTTCAGTATTGAAGGGATTTACTACTTTTCCTAGATACATAATAATTTAAAAGGTACTTAATTGATATCAGAGCACAATCATTTAAGTAAATTTTAGCATTCGTACATAACGCTATGCGATGAACGATAGAAGAAAAGATCCACCATACGATGCACGCTATAGAAAACGATACACGATATGCGCATGATGTACGCACGATGTACGGACTATGTACGAACGATGTACGATAAACGGACAATGCACGATGTACGAACGATCAAATCGTTAACTTGTACGTTCCAGGGACTGTACCAGTTTTATGTCTTTCATGTCTTTATATCGTTCCATTATGCTCTTTTTATATCGTCAGTGTCTATAGGTTTTTATCGTTAGTGTCTACACGTTTTCTATCGTTTTGTATACGCTTGATTTCGTTCGTTTATGTCCACTTCATATTGCAATTGTATACCAGCTTTATATCATTCGTGTATATCGGCTATGTCTAGTGATTTATTGTCCTGCGTTTGGTTTGATGCTTATATTATGAATTAGGTGTAAGGATCGTCTTGTCTTATATGAGATGTATGTTTAAAGATAACGTTGAATTCAAGAAACACATTGACATTACTTCAGGATATGCAACACGTGCGCATAACCATCATGGCGACATTAAATGTTATACATTCTGTTGAGTGTGACACATTTTTGCCACATCTTGAAGTACAACAGTTTGTATAACCCAAATTAAAAAGTATGTATTACAATACACTATCCATTACAGGGTAATTGTATAGTTTCTAAATACAGAGCTGTTCGTTTAAATATTTGTAATGGAACAATAATGTATATTATGTTCTTTCAAATGGGTATTTAGTTAGTGGCAATACTTAATACTTAAGTTGATATTTCAAATCCATCATATCTAAGCCTCAGTCTTATTAGAGGAAAAATAAGCAAAAACTCAGACCAAATAACAGGCAGGAAAAGTCAAGGAACTAATAAAAATAGGTTTTACCTGAACATAACCCGAACCTGAAAACAAAAATTCAAAAACAGAAAGAAAGTAACCCTTACCCTTAGATTGATTTGTTATTCTGAATTTTTTAAAGCGTTATGTAGTTTAAGTATACCTGCTTGATATCGTTCAATTATACCTGTGTTATTTCGTTCAAGTATACCCGCTTGATATCGTTCTTGTTTACCCGCTTTAAATCGTTCGTGAATATTGCCTTAGTATCATCCGTGTATATTCGCTTTTTATGGTTCGTGTGTATACGTGGTTGATATAGTTCTATGCCCGATTTTTTATTTTCGTTTATACCTGTTTTCCAATAGGAAGTGCATCGCCGCTTTATATACTTCTTTATACCCGCTTGATATCGTTTCATTATACCCACTTCACATCGTTCAGTATAAAGCTTTATATCCTACTTGTATATCCGATTTATATTGTTCTTGTATGCCGAATTTAGATTGCTCTTATATTCTGCTTTATATTATATTTCTATGCCAAATTTATATTGTTCTTAAATGTCAGCACTGTTTTACATAGATATGTGTCTACACTGATTGTATCGTTAGAGTACTTCCACTCTATATGGTTCGTTTTAACCCGCTTTATATCGTGTTTGTGTACCCGCGTCGGGTTGTTTCGTTCGTATACATCTTCTTTATATTGAGTTTGTATACCCGTTCTGCATCGTTCACATATTACCACTGTAAATCATTTGGGTACATCCGCTTGATATCGCTCTTTTATACCCGCTTGATATCGATCTTATATACTCGCTTAATATCGTTCTTGTATTCCCAATTGGTATCATTCGTGCTTTAGAGCAGTCGTTTCTAACCGTTGCATATATTGCTTGTATAACCCTTTTATATCGTTCATTTTAACAACATTGTGTCGTGTATACATATCCGATTGATATAGTTTGTACATTCCGTCCTGATATCGTTCCTTTTACCGTACATGGATGATTGATATTGTTCTTGTATACCAGGTTTGTATTGCATTTATATAATTTTGCGTGTTTTTGATTGGTCTATTGGCTAAAACAACGTTCGGGTTACGACAAAACGCAACAGTACTAAAATTAAATATAATGTTTGTACGCTGCACGATTCCGCTGCATAGTAGTCAAGCGGAAACCGATATTGACCTGGTTTTTATTTTTAACCATAACAGAAAAGCTGTCTTAATAAATTCATTCGTCCAATCAAATCGATTGTATTAAGTATTGTATTAAGTGTACACAATTCATTGACGTCAGCTATACATACATCGTGATGAAAAGTCGGTTCCGATATATATTGATTCATTTATACTCTTGTCCATATTTGAAACTGTAATTTCAGGATTATCAGCAAATTGATATCAAAATGCAGCATTAAATTAAAATATTAAGGGTAACTAGAATTACAAAATGTAAGCAGGTGCTCCAGTAAAAAAGGCATTGTTTCAATTTAATTTGAATTCTTTAATTGCTTCTGACTTAAATAAAAAGTCATGGGAGCATAGTAATCTATGTAACTACAATGTACTACACTTAACCCTTTCTGGGCTTCAAAGTATTCTATTTTACAAAGCCGCAAAAGGTTATTTTTAGATGTAAAAAACCCTACTTTTTTAAGGTTAAGAAGAATGAGTACTTTGAAAAATTGTTACAATGAACAGCATGGAAGGACCCCTTACGGTACTTGATACGCCATAGCGGGATAAAAGTATTGACTTAATAGAATATGGATTCATATACATATGTTTATCCTGTATGAGTTTATTTTGCTTGCCAAAAGCCACACTCTACATATTTGAGTGCGTACGTATGATTAAAGTTGTTAGAACGGCAACAAATAAGGGTGCTGGCTCTTTAAAATCAAACCTTACAAAACAGTACAACTCTAAGATACTGCTGTCAACAACAAGATTATCAAGTCGGACTTCAGCAAGGTGTGATCGGGTCTATTTTAACAAGGATTGAAATTGCGTATGCCGATGGTCAGGTTTTCTCAGCAGATTTATTAATACAGTATTAAGCTGTAGAAGTCATGGTATCTATGTACTGAACATATCGTGTAAATTCATTCAAAGAGTGCAAAATTAAAACTAACAAACTGATAATTTAACAGGAGGCAAATAAGTTTTCTACAATTATCTTGCATTTTAGAAATTTAAAGTGTTTTTGAATGCTTTTATTTGCATACAATAACCTTCAATGTGAAACCAATGTTCCTATATTACTGACTAAAAACATATAATCATTTACAATCACCATACAAACCATACTATGTTACAAGGACATTTACAGTAGGTGTGTGACCGTTTGAATAACTTACATAGAAACACATGAGCATTGTAAATCTTGGTTTTAGAAAAAATAAAATATTTTATTTTTTTATGTCAGTAATTCATTAGCAACTTTTTCCAGTTTTACCAATTCAGAAGAAGGAATAACTAAACACCAGAGAACAAGTTTCATGGCAACACTATAATCACAGTAAAGAGGTTGATAGATATCATTTTGCTTACAACATGAGGTCGTGATGACACAATATTACCAATGTACTTGTAATATGGTTTATATAATTTCTGAATTCCATTCGTAAATATAAAGATGAGACAATGAATGAGACTAATGGTATGTTAATTTGTCAACAAAAGAGGCAACTAATTTTCCACAATGTATGTTAAAGTATTGCAATGTTAAGATAATGTATACGACTTGTGAGCAGCGTCTGAAATGTGTAAATTTACGTGAAGCAGTCTATCACAGCTACAGTTGATAAATGTGTTTATAATTTACTAAACAGTAAAATATACAGTGTGTTATTAAAAAGATTCAAAGTGTGTGTAATGGCTTACGGATTCTAATATTACATAATACACACGTGTAAAGTATCTACAGTCAAGATAAGAAAAAGCATCAAGGTCAAGACCACGAGAGACATTATGCTAGACCTCAAGTAAATATGCACAAATGGTTAAAAATTGGGATATTGAGTTTCATTGTTTGACGATGAAGTTTTGTTATTCATGTCATTTTGTCTTTAATTTTATTGTAATTTTTCATATTTAATTTGTTTTACCAGAGGATGTTTGCGCTACTGATGCGTAGAACAGATTCTACTACTGTTGTCCATATCGCACCAATTAAAGTTTTTCTTTGCTATTTTTATCTTGTCTTGTTTACTAACAAATTTTAATGATAGTGTATTGAATCTAGTTAACATTGATGAATTCTGCATAGTTGTATTTGAATATGCAAGTAAAAGGTACGACGCCTTGTAACATAATGTAATTCCACGACAGTATCATATCAGCAAAAATACATACAAGATAATACTACTTTAAATTACAAAGAGAGAATAATGTTATATAATCATTAACTATAATCTTGCGCTGAATTTACTACTCTAATATAATATGAGTTTCATACGAAAGTCATAGCACGCAAAGGAAGCTCCACAATGCGACAGTAAGACCAGTGAATCTTTGTTAAATAAATGTAGAGTGAAGCACTCCTTGCCAAAAAATAGACTCGAACTGAGACAACTAAAGTTGAAAACAACAGTTTTGTTTATCTAGGTTTATATAAAAAGCGTTCTTCTCCTCCTATATTTCTAGGAAAATCAAAACAAAGTCGGCATTGATTTTGACCTTTTGCTATTTATTATGAACGATTTTTTCCATCATTCTACCAGCTATATATTGGCGTTCAGTTTTTATTGAGAAGTACCCAGAGAAAATAACGTCATTAACAATACTTAAATTATATTGTGTATGATGCTAGTACATGCAATGCTTGCTTTTTTAGGTTAATGCAATAAGAAGAAAAGGATAAATAATTTCAAAATAGTAATTTTCACGACAGCTTTACGAATACTGTGGATCCTTTCGATAGCACTAACTAGCGACTGTGATACGATTAAACGTATAATGATAGTATCGTTCTTAAGTGCATTTGTTATAGCTTTGATTCGTATAATATACATATTAGATGTGGAAAAATGTGTGAACCGGATTAAATGGATTTATATAAACACATTCACTAAGGTTTTTTAATAAATGTAGAAGGTATGTATGTTTTTTAGTTGTAGTTGCATGAATTATTTGAAATCTAATTTTTAAGTGAAATTCTCAAAAGGTACATTGATGGGTCTGTTTATCGTGTTTTCACGTCATTTCAGCATGTTATTTCTATCATGTCATTACGGGTGACGTACAGAAATTTAGCATGCACCTTCAGGCAAAACGATGCATGTAATATCAGAAGATGCACTTCATATTACCGTTCATCTGCGATGTAGGCTAGATTTGAACAGATTGTATAGCATGTTGAATAAAAAAGCCTCCTAAATACGAAAAATATCGATAAAAAAACCGACCGAACAACAAGAGACGAAAGTCAATGGCCAAATACAAATCCGGATATTTTATATTAACTTTTGAATAACTGAACAACTTTTAAACAAAATAGAATCTCGCATGCTCTTAAAACATTACTTCTATGACAAATAAGCTGAAACGGGATAATTCGAGAAGCAAAAAAATATATAATATATGAGGAAATAACAGTAATAGTGTATAGAAAATTTTGTTTTATGAATTATGGTATGTTCTTTCTGTAGGTTTAGCAAATAATCAATTATTAAATTAAACGTTATATAAATACTGAACGAAACCTTTTGTAAACCATATCGGATAATTTTGCAATTTGAAAGAATAAAATACAGCATTTGTCGAAGCAATAAATGATCTGTGAAGTTGCATTAGGGCCAACAAGGCTAAAATAAATTTGTGTATGAATGTCGACATGGATGTCTCAACGGTATAAGCAGATGACAGAAATCCACATGAAAAATTGTACACCAATAATAAATAATATACGGTATTCAGCACCAACGCTTAGCGACACTCAATTAATACTTCTCAATTCTATTTATAAATGTATATTTGCCTGTTTTTTTGCTTATCGTGAAACAGGAAAAATGCATATGATATGTTTGTAAAAAATGGCCGAGAAGTTGAAATATACCTACTAACTTACATTATGACAGAGTTAGACTTTTGGGGAGAAATCCCGAATATAGGTATGTATCCTCTCTCTTTTTCACACGTTAAGCTTGGATCAATTTCAGCCTGTCAATTAAATGTCTTATCCATGAAGTTTTACATGACCATTTCAGTTTTGTTTTATACTTTAATCCGATGACTTAAACCGCTTTGAGTCTTGATACTTTCTTCGTATGTGTATACCAGCTCTATATTATTTGTGTATACCCGCTTTGTATCGTTTTTTAATATCCGATTTGTATCGTCGCTTTACGTTCGCTTTCTTACTTTCTGTCAAAATGCCTGATATCGTACGTGTATATCCGATTTCACTCAGCTTGATATCGTTTCCGTATACAGGCTAAATATCCGTGTATACTGGCTTTATATTGTTCGTGTTTGCCTCTTTATATTGTCAGATTCTACACTTTTTATATCGTTCGTGTATATTTATTCACTATTGTTGCTTTATACCCATTTTATATCATTCGGAACAATCCGCTAAAATAGTTTTTGACTACACGCTTTGTATCGTTCGTATGTAACTGCTTATATCGATCTTGTTTACCTACTTTATTTCGTTCACGTATTCCCATTGTATATTGTCACTGTATACCCGCGTTATATCGATCTTGTATACCAACTTTATATAGCTGACACATAACTGCATTATATCGTTTGTATTTTACAGATGTATATCGTTTGCCAATACCGGCTTAATATCGTTCGGATATACCTCATATATAGCGTTCTTGTTTAACTGCTGTATTTAAATTTTGTATGACCGCTTGATATCGTTCATATATTCTGGCGTTATATATTTCTAAAACACCCGCTTTATATAGTTCTTGTATACCCACTTTATAAGGTTTTTGTGTGTCCGTTTTTTATCGTTCATGTATACCACAGTGATATCGTTCTTATATGCCCGCTTTTTTACTTATTGTTCCTTTATAACCGCTTTATACTGATCCAGTGTAAAGCGGGTATATGCTACGCTACTTGTATACCCTATTTATATTGTTCTTTTTTAGCCACTATATATTTTTCGTTTATGTCCAATGTATGTTGCTTTTCGTGTATTAGCTTTTCTACCGTTGTGTCGTAAAACGGTTGTACACCATATCATTTCAATATTTGACAGTATTAAGTAACCACAGATGTGAAAGTAACATGGAAGAGTCTAAATGTCCCTAACCCTCTGTTTATAATCTGTCCAGAATATTGTAATAATACTGCAACTTCTAGATATGTTGATTTTATCTGAAAAAGTATTTTATTCTAAAGGCGGCTTGAAACTGATAGCTATAATTATAATGGTCTTAAACTGCTTCATATGCCTTATGCTATCTTTAGAATACCTCTGTTGTTCTGGTTTTGTCTTATATATCTAGTTTGTACCACTTGAGCAAAAGATGGATGAGAACCTAAGTAAACAATTTGGACAAGAAATTATTTGAGTGTAGATCAATACTGTTAGATTTGTTCTATAATACTTATCTCAGGGCATTTACTGAAATATTATAAAGAACTGAACAACATGCTTGCCACTGGACAAATTAAATCAATCAATACATAAACGTTTTTAAATAGAAATAGAAAGTAGAAGAATTTTTTATGAGGAAAAGGCAAACAAAAAGATATATTTATAAGCAAGTCGTTAAGAAGTCTTGTTGACAGTTTTAGTGTTTTTATGTTAATTTTGTGCAGTGATGCACTTATTCATTTGCTAACATACGTTTCTCCTTCGATTTTTTTTTAGAAAGGCATTAATATCGTTTCATATTGTTCCAATCTAAATAGAATTATTGAATAGTTTCTGACTTCCATAAAAAGTCATGGGAGGATAGTAAACTATAAAAGAACAATTTTTTAGATGTGAAAAAACACCGCTTTAAGGTTAATATGAATGTGTAAATTTGAAAATTGTTTACAATAAACAGTAAGTATTTCTTACGGTACTTGATACGCTAGAGCATTACAAAAGTATTAACTGCATAGAATATGGATAAATCTACATATGTTTATTCTGAGAGAATTTATTTTCTTTGCCAAAAGCAACTCTCTACTTAATAAGTATTACATATTTGAGTGCGTACGTATGATTAAATTTTTGTCGCGAATATACTGCTGTCAACAGTGGAGATTATCGAGTCGGAATTCGCCAAGGTGTGATCGGCTCTGTTTAATATATAATAAGAATTGACATTTTTCATTCCATTCTCAGCAGATTTATTCCTACGCCATTAATCTTTAGAATTCATAGTATCTCTGTACTGAAAACATCATTTAAATTCATTGAAAGAACATAAACTAAAAACAAACATATTGATAATTTAACAGGAGGCAAGTAGTTGTTCTCTTACTATCATGTATTTTGGAAATGTAAAGTTTATTCAATGTAAAACCAATGTTTCTGTATTACTGACTAAAACCATATTAGCCTTTACAATCACCAGACAAAGCATACTATGGTACAAGGCCCATTTACAGTAGGTATGTGATCATTTAAATAATTTACATAGAATCACACGAGCATTGTAATTCTCGTTAAATTTGTTGTTTTAGAAATACAAAATATTTTCTTTGTTTGATGTCAGTAATTTATTTAGCAATGTTTTTCCAGTTTTACCAATTCAGAAGAAGGAATAACTAAATTCCTGCAGAGAACAAGTTTCATTACTACGTTATAATAACAATAGTGAGGTTGGTAGGTATCATTTTTGCTTAAATATGTCATGAATACATACTATCATCAGTGTACTTGTAATATTGATCTGTATAATTGCATTCGTAAAGACAAAGGTGAGAAAATGAACGACAATATTTGTATATTAATTTGGCAAAAAAGGAGGCGAATGATTTTCCACGATGTATGTTAAAGTATTACACTGTTAAGATAATTTATACGACTTGCATGAAGCTTTAGAAAATAGCAAAGAAAACCGACCGAACAACAAGAGCCAAAAGTCAAGGGACAGTTACAAATCCGGATATAAACAAAACGCAACACAAAAACAAAAAACGCAAAAAGAGAGTAACCCGAAACCCAATAAAAACCATTGGTGCACTCAGGTGCTCCGGACGAGTAAGCAGTGCCTGCCTCTAATAAGAAATGTGCAAATTGTGTAGCAATCTATCACTGCTACAATTTATAAAGACTTTTGTAATTTATTAAACAGTAAAATGTACAGGGTGTGTTATTGAGAAAAGATTCAAAGTTTGCACAATGGTTTACAGATTCTAATATTACATAACAGACATACATAAAGTACAGCCAAGAGAAGTAAACAGCATCAAGGGCATTAGTCTAGACTAAATATGCACAAACAATTGTCAATTTGATGCGTAGAACTGATTGCACTACTGTTGTCTAATCGCACCAATTAAAATTTGTCCTTGCTTGTTTAGTTTACTTGCAAAATAGTCAATGGAATCTAGTTAGCGTATTGTGTTTACATTTCACAACGTATACGTTATTCTATATCCTGCGATCGATATTCCGATTTTCTAGACCAATCACTGCTGTTGACTGCTAAAGTATGCAACAAATGTTTGTTGCACCTAGGATGATGTTATCTCTCCAGATCTCCAGAAGGTCTATGGTCGGAACCACGACTTAATTGATCAGTGTCTTAAATAAATCTGACATTTTCGCTGAATCATAGGTAGTGTTTCCTATTCCCGGATTTGACTTTTTCCTAGACAAGACAATGAGTAACTGGACGGGTCTCTTATTAGCGGCAGGCACTGCTTACTCGTCCGGAGCACCTGAGTGTATCCATGGTTTTTATTGGGTTCGGGTTACTCTGTGTTTTGGTTTTTTTGGTTTTTATGTTGTGTTTTTCTGTATCCTGATTTGTAGCTGTTCCTTGGCTTCTGGCTAATGTTGTTCGGTCAGTTTTATTTGCTATATTTTATAAAAATGTATAATCATTAACTATAATCTTGCGTTGCAATTACTACTCTAATATGTGTTTCACAAGAAACCAAAAGAAGCCCAAATATTCGGAACCGAAACCTCCACTCCTTGTTAAATAAATGTTGAGTCAAGCACTCCGTGATAAGAGATAGATACGAACTGAGAACACTAAAGTTGACAACAACAGTTTTATTTATTTAGGTTTATATAAAAAAAATTCTTCGCCTCCTAGTTTTCATATTCTTCAGCTATATCACGGCCCCCAGTCTTGATTGTAGGAGTACCTGAAGAAAACAACGTCATTAATAATACTTAATATCATGTATGATGCAATCGAGTAGTTAATAAAATGATTGCTTTTTTAGATTAAAGCAAACAGAAGATATGAATATTGTGAATCGATTCGATAGCACCAACTAGCGATTGTGATACGATTAAACGTATAAGGATAGTATTTTTCTTAAGTGATTTTTTGGTGGCTTTGATTTGTATATACATTCGATGGATGTGGAAAAAATGTTTGTAGAGGATTACATGATTTTTTTTACTCAAATTCACTGAGGTTTCCTTGATGGAGGTAGAAGGTATGTATGTTTATAAGTTGTATTTGCATGAATTATTTGAAATCTAATTATTAAAGTGAAATCTAACAAATCTACATTGATGGGAATGTTTATCATGTCTATTTGTCATGTCGGCATGCGATTTCTATCATATCATTATTGTTGAGGTAAATAAATTTAGCATGCGCCTTCTGTCATTACAATGCATGTAATATCATTGATGGTAGACACATTCCATATAACTGTTCATCTTCGATGTAGGCTAGTTTTGAACTGATTGTATAGGTTGTGGAATAAAAAACACGCCTAAATAGCAAAAAAAAAAAAAACCGACTGAATAACAAGAGCCAAATGTCAATGGACAATTACAAATCCGGATATATTATATAACGCGGATATATTATATAACTGTTGAAAAACTAAACAACTGGAAAACAAAATAGAATCTCGCATGCTCGTACACATTACTTCTATGACGAATCATCTCAAACGGGACAAGTCGAGAAGCGAAAAAAAAAATAAATACCAGGAAAGGGTGTTAAGAAAATTTCGTTTTATAAATTCTGAAATGTTCTTTCTGTAGGCTTAGCAAATAATCAATCACAAAAATCAAACAATCTATGATTAAAAAATACCTTTTGTAAAACATAGCGGATAATTTTACAATTTTAACCCTATAAACTCATCTTAAGAATAAAGTACTGTGAGCCTGCATTTGTAGGAGCACTAAATGTTCGCTGAAGTCGTATTTGGACCAACAAGTCCAAATAAATTTGTTTTTGAATTTCGACGTGAATGCCACAACGGTATTAGCAACAACACACGACAGAAATGTACCTGAACAATTTGAGAAATTTAGCAAATTGTACAACAATAACAAATAATGAACGATATTCGACACCAACGCATAGAGATACCTCATTTAAAATTGTGTTATACTACTGTTGAACGATTTTCCAAGATGTTTTATTTTATTTTCAATAACAATGCTCTCATTACGGTGCATATGTAAAGTTGGGAAGTCAATTCATATTGGCGTAATGCATCCATAAAAGGTATAACTTTACCATTTTTGCGTTCGTTTTTCGTTTTTCGTTGGTTTGTATATCGTTTTACGTTTGTCTGAATGTTCATTTGCTAGACCGTTTGTTCATCCGCCCACGTTCACAAAACAAGTAACTTACTTCAAATAGTACACTAAAGGAAATTTATATTTTAGCATTTCATATTTGACAAACCTCCATTTACGTCTTCGTAACAGATTTTACTCGTGGTTATACATAAACATTTGTTCTTTTTATGTTAGCTTTTATACCAACAAATTTCAATCAACTAACCAACTCACATACTGCCGTAAAGAAAGCGGGAGGTTTGGCATGCCATACAATTTTTACCACCATTTCTTTTGAAATGCCTTTACCTATTCAATGCCATTGTTGTTGTTACTATGTTTTTGTTTATTGATTCTGGAGTTTGCCGGTTCTCCGACTTTGATTTGTGGATTGTTTCTTTTAACAGTTTCCTTGGTGTTCTGTTTATTGGTATTACCTTCATTTAATAACCATGCAGTTTTTATTCCTCTTCACCAGTTTAAAAAACAATATGTATCACAACACAATTTGGCATCGTAAAACAAAATACATGGCATGATTTACGAATACAAGTAGATCGTTAATTCTAACAAACGTGATAATGAAATATAACTTAGCGTTTGAGCAACCTGACATCAGTGTGAAATTATTGTGAAATAAATCCTTACTCCTAAAAGTACATATTATATGTTATTTATAGGATAATCAATTGCACATAGTGACAATATTTGCAATATTCACGCACGATGCGTAATTAATAAATTTGTTGATTTCATGTACATTGACTATTAATTTACATATCACTGAAAATTTCGAGGTACTTTTTGAATATTCTTGAGCATTAGTTTTACTAGCGACGTCGTTAAGGAATTCTTTGTGACATCACTTCTCTGTGATTAACCAGAATTTATTTCAATCAGTATTCTCCATATTTCTTCACCTTTCAACGTAGCTCAAGTGCTATAGGTGCTTGTATATTAACTATAGTTATGAGCATCAAAGTTAACAAAAATATAAATATATATTTGCATGTTGTTTCTCATTAACATATTTTTTGGGGTTTTTTGGTAAAAGAGTTGTAAAATAGATAGACCATAGATAGGTACCATATCTCTTTTTCACACGAGATGCATGAAGCAATTTGGCCTGTCCGTTAAATGTCTTATCAATGAAGTTTACATGACTACTTTAGGTTTGCATTTATACTTTTATCAGATGACTTAAACCGCTTTGAATCGTTATTCGAATGTGTATACCAATTCAATGTTATAGGTGTTTATCAGGCCTTCACGTCATGTCAACATGTGTTTTCTATCATGTCATTACGGTTGAATTAGAGAAATTTAGCATGCAACTTCTGTCAATAGATTGCAAGTAATATCATTGTTGGCAGACGCATGCTATGCGATGTAGGCTATTATATAGACTGTTGAATAAAAATAAAAAAAGCCGCCTAAATAAGAACAGTAGCAAAGAAATCGACCGAACAATAAGAGCCGAAATTCAATGTACAATTACATATCCGGATATATTATATAAACTGTTAGATAACTAAATAGCTTGAAAACAAAATAGAATCTCAAATGCTCTTACCGTAGATAGGTACCATCTTTCTTTTCACACGAGATACCTGGAGCAATTTTTACCTGTCATTATTCGTTTAAACCCGCTATAATTCGCTTTTGTTTTCCCGAATGATTATGTTCGTCTACACCCGCTTTATATAGTTCGTACCACACAGCTAAAATAGTTTCCGATACATACACTTTATATATATTTATTTCAGTATAAAGCGGGTATATTCTACAAGTATATCCGCGATATATTGTTCTGATATACCGTTTTAAATTTTTCGTTTTTTGTGTACCAGCTTTATATCGTTCGTGTCTACACGTTCTAAACCGTTTGCATCTACACTTTTTATTTCCTTCGTGGATATTGGCGTGACATCCTAAGTGTATACCCCTTTTATATTTCTTTCGTAGATTGCCGATTTCTGGTAAATATGACCCAGTACAGATGAGCTCACGCGCACACATCTGTACTTGCTGCGTCATCCAATCAAAACGCCAGAAACAAGAACGTTGTTATGGAAGTATAACAACGTTCTTTTATGACGTTCTTGTTTCTGGCGTTCTGACTTGATTTCAGAGACAATGGAGTATAAAACAACGAAGAGTCTATAGAATATAGCAATGTGAAAGTTGTTGGTTTACGGAAGAATAGATACTTTCATGCGTTTTTGGGAAAGCCCTGTGAACTTTCACTCGTGATAGAAATTGTTATGTCTTTTGGCTCGTTCTGCTTCGCTTCACTCGCGAAAACACATAAAATTTCTATCACTCGTGAAAGATCAAACAGTCTTTCCCAAAAACGTATGAAAGAACCTATTATTCTTGTTATTGAGCTGTATATCGTTCGTGTATACCCGTTTAACATCGTTCGTTACAGTTTGTTGTACTCCCACTTTATATAGTTGGTGCCTCCAAGCTTTATCTCGCTCATTTACCTCCTTTTTATATCGTTTATTTATACAGTTTTATATCTGTCTTGTGTACCTGCTCTAGATCGTTCTAATATTTCTGTTGTATATCGTTTATATCGTTTGCGTTAAGGGCTTAATATCTTTCCGGTTTGCCTACTTTATAGAGTTCGTGTTAAACCACTCTGTGTTTCATTGTATAACCACTTAATATCGTTTGTACATACCAGTTTCTTTTGTAAACTGGAGCATAGCCGCATTTTTTAATGTTTGTGTGTATACGA
Organism: Limnoperna fortunei; assembly: GCA_944474755.1. NCBI lineage: Eukaryota > Metazoa > Mollusca > Bivalvia > Mytilida > Modiolidae > Limnoperna > Limnoperna fortunei. Next base: position 114,094,122 of record OX104111.1, read on the forward strand.
TTTTGATTGCTAGTTTTGTTTGTTTTGTTTGGATGTTGTTTAACGCCACTGTCAGGAATTTGTTTCAGCTGTATCATGACGTCCAGTTTTTATTGGAGGAAAGCCGAAGTACCCAGAGTAAATTCCCGACCTTGGTAGGAAAACTGACAATTCTTGTCTATTAAGATTTGCAGTCAAACGCACCCTGCCCGCAGTGAGGTTCGAATCCGCAATTTCAGTGTTGACAGACCAAGTGATCAATAGCAGACGAACTACCTTAATCACTCGGCCACCGAGGCCCCTTTATTGTTGGTCTATGCCCGATTTCTAACTGTCTTGTCTAAACGCTTAATGTCGTACGTGAATAATCACGTTATATAGTTGTTTGATTCCGGCTTGTTATCCTTTTTGTGCTGCTATATATCGTTCTCGTATGCAAGCTTTATGTCCTTCTTATTAACCAGCTTTATTTTATTCCAGTTTGCCCAAGTTATACTATTCTTGTAAACCAGCTGGAAATCGTTCGTGCTTTTCCAATTGGTATTGTTCTTTTATATCCACTTTATATGGCTTGTGTATACCCGCTTAATATATGTTTAACAATCCTCTTAAATAGTTTGAGTACACTCACTTGATAAATTTCGGTCCTAACGCTTTGTATCGTTTGTGTGCATACTCTTTATACCGTTTTATACCCGTTTTATACTCTCGTATCGTTCGCATATAAATGCTGTATATGGATTTTGTATACCATCTTTATATCGTTCACGTATACTCGATGCATATCGTTTTTGTATACCCGATTATATCGAACTTGTATACCCAATGTATATTGTTTTACGTATACCCGCTTCATATCGTTCGTATTTTTGTCTATGCCGGCTTTATATCGTTCGTGTATACCTCCTTTTAGTGTTTGTGTTTACCCGTTATATGTATTTATGGTTTAACTGCTTTATATCGTTCATATATACCAGCGTTATATCATTCTAAAAAACTCGCTTAGAATCGTTCTTGAATACCCGCTTTACAAGCTACTTTTATGCGCGCTTTTTATCGTTATTGTATACTCGCTATTGTATACTCGCATGATATCGTTCTATATGCGCTTTCTAATTTCCGTTCATTCCCGTTTTCCTAAGTTCGTGTTTACAAGCGTGATATAGTAAATGCATGGCCGCTTTATATACATCTTTATACCCGCTTGATATCATTTCATTATACACAATTCACATCATTTTGTATGAAGCTTAATATCCTATTTGTATTCCCGCTTTATACTTTTCTTTCATGGAGAATTTATATTGCTCTTGTATTCCGCTTTTATATTGTATTTCTATGTCCAATTTATATTGTTCTTGAATGCCAGCATTATTTCGCACGTCTACACGTTTTATATAGTTAGTGTCTACACTCGTTATATCGTTAGAGTACATTCACTTTATATGATTCGTTTAAACCCGCTTGATATCGTTGTTATGTACCCGCATTTGTTTCGTCTGTATACATTTGCTTTATATCGAGTGTGTATATCCGTACTGCATCGTTCACGTACACCCACTGAACATCGTTTGTTTATACTCGCTTGATATCGTTGTTGTATAACAATATATATCGCTCGTGTTTACCTCTTTTTGTCTTTTGTGCATATCCGATTTATATAGTTTGTACTTTTCCTTTTGTTATCGTTCCTTTTTACCTTCTATGCAGATTTCTGTTGTTTTTGTATACCAGCTTTATGTCTTTCATGTATTCCTGCTTCATATTGTTCCATCAGGCCTGTTTTATATCTTTAGTGCCTAAACGTGTTTAGTGTCTATACGTTTTATCGTTGGTTTCTACTTGGTATCCGCTACATTTCGTTCGTTTATACCTACTTTATGTTGTAATTATATTCCCGCTTTTATATCGTTCTTCTTTATCCGGTTATATAAATTTCCGCCTTATATTGTTCGCTTATACAAGCTTTATATCGTTCGCGTATACACTTGCTTATCGTTCGTGTGTACCCTCTTGATAAGGACACTGTACAACAATTATTCTATGATACAAATACCTATAGTTCGTTTGCCTCTTTGTACAATTTTACTAAATAATTAGGGTCGAAATTTGGAAGTCAGGACTTTTACACTGTCTGTCTTTACCTCCCCAAAACCTTGCTGTGGGCAACTCTTGAATTATATGTGCACAATTATTATAAGGATGACAGTACTACGTAAGCATCTTTAGAAACATACCTTAGTTTTCATATCTCGATTCAGATTCGTATTATTATTTAGAACATATAAATCAAGATTTGCAATCGTGACTTGACTTTCGACTATGGTTGTTTGGTTGGTTGCCATTCTTAAATTCACCAGCCTTATTTCATGTGTGTAATTGAACAAGGTGTCAAAACCGTATCATTTTAAATAAAAAAGGAGGCCTCGGTGCCCGAGTGTTAAATGCAGTTAATAATGTTCTACCGATAATGTGGTCTGTTAACATTAAGGTTGTGTTTGAGGCTAAGTCCTGGTACTCCTACTTCCCTCCTTCCCCAAAAAACTGGACGCCATGATATAGCTGACGACTGTTCAAAATGTCTCATATAGCACCGTTCAAACAAATAAGAAATAAATATAGTCTTTCTTTATGAATAACGTTTTAGGTCTTCAAAAAACATGTATATGAACAGAATTACAGTTTTAAAAGTTGATCAAAATGTATTTGTGTTGGCATTTTTTATGATAATGTAAGAAATAATCTTTAAAAATCTTTAAGCATCTTGGCAGATTCTAAATGCACAAAAACACTAATATATGTATTTAGTTTCTACAGTCAAAACTACATTTTTATTCTGTCAAAATCCAATATTGAATAGAGGTTTATTTGGTCGTAGACCAGTCATAATTTGTTGCACTGAAAATAAATACTAGTTTTTACGATGTTCTCGAGGTATGTGATATAAATAATAACATTGAACTTAATGAACTTTTGACTCATAAATATATCCTTATATGTGATTTTTTTTAAACAATTCTAAAAGGACGTATTCGTCCGTCTGACCTCTATAATAGAAGATCGTGTTACATCGTTAAATCTTTAAGAAACAAAGTAAAACAAGACATTTAAATTTGTACTTAGATATAACCTGTTCGAATGACTTCAACACGGTCATTTAAGCAAATCACCTGTTTCAATTCATTTTTTTCTAACTACAATAGTTTAGAATTTTTGTTCCATCAATGTTGTCCTAATTTAATGACATACTTTTGAAACGCTAGCCCCATTAAAGTTGTATTTATTTGTTTTAACCCATTTTTCATTTCATATTTTTTCTACTGAAAATATGATCTTTCAAGTTAGTAGTCTTCAATCTTGAACTTGTTCAAATCTCTGTTATTTCAAATACTTGCAATTTTTAAAAACATTTCTAGTTTGACATAAGTTTGTAATACAAAATAAAATTACATTCAAGCGCATCGTATAAAGCCATGTCTAGTTACTCAACATGTATTATCTGTGTAAACGTTTCAAAAAACAGATCACATTGAGATCTATTTTATATGTTGAATACGATTCCAATAAATAAAAAACAATGTATGTTTATAAGCCCAAACGTTTTACTTTTAAGAAAATATTTTATCACAGTGCAAAATCCAAATATGTTGTAAAGCATGGCTACTGTAAAAAACAACAACTCACTACTTTATAAATAAGGTTGTTTCTTTTCGGGTAAAATTTATATCGTTGTGACATCAAAAGAAACATATCTGTCACATAATTGGCGTAAAATGGGCCAAACTCAAAATGGAGTTAAGATCCACTGGAACAACAGTCAGCAATATACCATAATGCACATAAACACCTTTCATTGCATATGTTATCAATTGAAAATGTGAATATTTCAAGTTAGTAGTTTTCGATCTTGAACTTGTCCAAACCTCTATTATTCCAAATACTTGCAATCTTTTAAAACATTTCTTGTCTAACATTATTTTGTCAAATTAAAATAATGTTTCTTTTTAGGTTACATTTATATTGTCTAATTATTTAATAAGTTAAATATCAAAAAGCCACATTTATGGGTCTGTTTATCAGGCCTTTACGTCATGTCAACATGTGCTTTCTATCATGTCATTACAGTTGAATTAGAGAAATTTGGCATGCACCTTCTGTCAATAGATTGCATGTAATATCATTGCTGGCAGACGCATGCTATGCGATGTAGGCTATGATATAGATTGTTGAATAAAAATATAAAAAAGCCGCCTAAATAAGAACAGTAGCAAAGAAATCGACCGAACAATAAGAGCCGAAATTCAATGTACAATTACATATCGGATATATTAAATAAACTGTTAGCTAACTAAATAACTTGAAAACAAAATAGAATCTCGAATGCTCTTACCGTAGATAGGTTCCATTTTACTTTTCACAAGAGATACCTGAAGCAAGTTTTACCTGTCATTATTCTTTTAAACCCGCTATAATTCGTTTTTGTTTTCCCGAATGATTATGTTCGTCTACACCCTCATTATATAGTTCGTAACAAACAGCTAAAATAGTTTCCGATACATACACTTTATATATATTTATTTCAGTATAAAGTGGGTATATTCTACAAGTATATCTGCGATATATTGTTTTGTTATACCCGTTTTAAATTTTTCGTTTTTTGTGTACCAGCTTTATATCGTTCGTGTCTACACGTTCTATACCGTTTACATCTACACTATTTATTTCCTTCGTGGATATTGGCGTGACATCCTAAGTGCATACCCCTTTATATTTCTTTCGAAGATGGCCGACTTTTCGTACATATGACCCAGTACAGATGAGCTCACGCGCACACATCTGTACTTGCTGCGTCATCCAATCAAAACGCCATAAACAAGAACGTTGTTATGGAAGTATAACAACGTTCTTCTATGACGGTCTTGTTTCTGGCGTTCTGACTGGATTTCAGAGACAATGAAGTATAAAACAACGAAAAGTCTATAGGAAATAGCAATGTGAAAGTTGTTGGCTTACGATAGAATAGGTACTTTCATGCGTTTTTGGGAAAGCCCTGTGAACTTTCACTCGTGATAGAAATTGTTATGTCTTTTGGCTCGTTCTGCTGCGCTCCACTCGCGAAAAGACATAAAATTTCTATCACTCGTGAAAGATCAAACAGTCTTGCCCCAAAACGTATGAAAGAACCTATTATTCTTGTTATTGGGCTGTATATCGTTCATGTATAGCGTTTGATATCGTTCGTTACAATTCGCTTCAACATTTGTTGTACACCAACTTTATAAAACTCGTGTACATCCGATTTATATCATTCCTTTATACCTGCTTTATGTCTTTCACGTGTACCTGATCTTTATTGTACGGATAGTTCTGATGTAAATCGATTTGTATATCGCTTTCGTTGCGTTCACGTACCGCTCTGTATCTCGTTCCGGTATATACCCGCTTTCGTGCTTTCTCGACTGATATCGTCTGCGTTTACAGGATTAATATCTTTCCTATGGCCGCTTTAACGTGTATGTCTTATTGATATATCTCATGTATACCCGCTTAATCTCGTTCTTCTTTGCCCGCTTTCTTACGTTCATTTATATCAGTTTACTTATATTCGTGTTTGCACGCTTGATGTACACGTATAGCAACGTTATATAATTCTTTGATACCCGCTTGATGTTTTTTTTTGATAGCCGTTATATATCGTTCTCGTATACAAGCTTTATATACTTCTGCTTCTGATATAGCCGCTTTATATTGTTCTTGTATTCCGAATTAATATTTTTCTTGTAAGCCCAATTAATATTGTTCTTGCATACCCATTGTATGCCGTTCTTGCATACCCGCTTTATATCGCTTGTGTGTACAAACTTGATATCATTGTAATAATCCTCACCTACGTTATTTGTTCGGTCCTCACGCTTTGTATCGTTCGTGTACACACTCTTTAAATCATTTTATTACCGTTATATGCATGTGTTACCTCTCTATATCGTTCGCATATAAATGCAATATATCGATTTTGTATACCATCTTTATATCGTTCACGTATACCCTCTTTATATCGTTTGTGTCTACCGTCTTTAGATGGTTCTTGTGTACCCGCTTATATCGATCTTTTATACATACTTTAAACTATTTACGTATACAACCTTTATATCGTTTTATTTTCGATTATATAATATCGTACGTGTATATCAGATTTCTTTTATATCAGCTTGATATCGTTTCCTTATACAAGCTTTATATTTTTGTATACTCACTTTATACTTTATACTCCGGGTACTCCAGCTTCCTTCCATGACAAAATGCTGAAAGTGGCGTTAAACACCATCAAACAAACAAACAAATCATTTATATTCGTGTGTATCAGTTTTTGTGGTTGAAGTAAAAGTAACATTTCGTGGGATTCTTAAATTCGTTGTTGGCGAAAAAAATGTAAAATGAGGGCATCGCTTACATATTCTGGTATTCACATACGGTGTTAGTCTGTACATTTTCTAATACGTCATTTTCAAGATATAATCGTTCCCGGGAGATGACAATTATAATGCTGATCACGGGATTTTATAGAAATTTACGGTACTTGTATTGGAAAGCGGTGACATTAAAATGAAATGGGATAGCTTAAGAAAGACGATTCAAAACGAAACTGTTTGTTGTTGTTGCGTGGTGAATAGTCCGCACTTAACATAAACTTTTGAAATGGGTTGTGTTTGTGCCTTTTTATGTCGTTTGTAAACACAATTTTAAATGACGGTGCGTTTAGAAACTACCCAAAATAAAATAAAGCGATGCCATTTATTACATGATTGTGTACATCCAACTACCTATCTTGAAAACGTCGTATTTATTTTTGTGTTTGCAAAGAAACATCAAGTAATTAAGATTAAACCGATTTTGATTTGTAACAGTAAACATAATTAACATAATTAATAAACATGTCATTTTATGAAAACAAATCTAAGTCAACATTTCATTGTAAATTTGTCGTACATTCCCTGGGGCAAAGATTATTTGTTTGTCAATAAACTTAATGGCTATAGTTAGTGGTTTTAAATGATGGAAATGACTATAAAAGGTGTTAAAAATAAAAAGTAGAATGCTTTATTGTCGTTATTTCAATTAAGAAAGCTACTTAATATTTGTTTATATACCAAGACTTCAAAACGAAAAGGCACAAGGGGGACTACGTTCATTACTGACGGGATTACGCAATTAAAAAATAACAACGATACTTTTTATCAATTTTATTTCTGTTTTGTGTCATAAACACAGTAAAGTTGCTCATAATGCAAAATTGACATATCCAGCGAAAAGATATCAATATAACTATGCATCTTGAACATCAGTAGTCATTATACATGTAAACAACCGTACAGCTTTATGTCGTTCGGACATTTCTGATTTATACCGAAGTGTATATCCGCATCATATCGTTCACGTACGCCTCTGTATCTCGTTCATTTATATACCTGATTTTGTGCCTTCCCTATTAATATCGCTTGCGTTTACCGGCTTAATATCTTTCGGGTTTACTTACTATATTCAGATCGTGTTAAACTGCTCTGTTTATTTATTGTGTAATCGCTTGATATCGTTTGTATCTGCACGTTCTAGAAAATTGGTGTATAGCCGCTTTCTGAGTGTTTGTGTAGATCCGATTGTTATTGTGTGTTCTATGCCCACTTTCTGACGGTCCGGTATAAATGCATGATATCGTACGTGTTTCTCCTTTTTATTCAGCTGATGCATACCCGCTAGATCTCGTTCTTCATTGGCCGCTTTCGCACTTTCGTTTATATCCGTTAACGTGGCTCTACGCTTGATGTCGTCCGTATATAACCACGTTATATAGTTCTTTTATTTCCTCTCATTATCCTTTTTATGGCCGCTATATATCGTTCACTTGTACAAGCTTTATACCCTTCTGATATACCCGGTTTATATTGTTCTTGTATGCCATATTTTTATTATTCTTGTATGCCGAAGTTATATTCTTTTTGTAAACCAGCTTTAAATCTGTTGTGTATATTGCTTTATATTGTTCCTTTATAAACACTTTATATCTTTTTTGCATACCCGCTTAATATACATTGTGTATACCCGCTTTATATCGCTTGTGTATACCCATTTGATATCGTTGTAACCATCCTTTTAAATAGTTTGTGTACACCCATTTTATGTAGTTCTGGTCAACACGCTTTGGATCATTCTTGTGCGTACTATTTCTATCGTTTTATTTATGTGTTTCCTCTTTATATCGTTCGCATATAGATGCTGCATATCGTTTGCCTATAGCGTTCGCGAATACATCCTTGAAATCGTTTGTATTTTAAAGTTATATTTATTTATTGTGTAGTAGCTTTATATCGCTTTTATATACAAGCGTTATATGGTTCTAGGATACCCGCTTAATATCGGTCTTGTATATAGAATATACAACTGAACATGAGATATCATTTTATCATCAGTGGTATTATATGGCGAAACGATAGCTGACTTCATTATACAATTTTGCAGGTATACTGATCGTGAAAGTCTTATCTCACACACGGATACAAATAATTACAACACTGTATCATTGATGGAATAAATTAACTTTCAACAGTGATGATCACTATCATAATCTGCTTTCACATTCAGGGCTATCGACATGTATATTCTAGGTAGCATTTTTATTTATCAACTCTTGCATCATTCCCATATGTCAAATATATCTATTTTTTAAAGTGATGTTAATTTAGAAGCAATCTCATTTTTATTCACCATCTATACTGAAATTGTTAGCTAAATTATTCGTTTTTATTAATGCTATTTTTATTATAATATGACATGCGAATTGCAGACTTACATATTGGCCGTCCACGAAAAAAAGATTAACGTGTAATATCAGTTACACTGCAGATATGATGGACGTCGACAAACACAACAATTATATTGTCGTCACTGTTAGGTCACTAAGCAACATTTAAACCATACGTGCTCATAATCGTTAGTACAATGGGGTATAAGAAGCATGCACTAAGAATGGGGTCAGCAACGGCAAACTCTAATCTAAACTAAATATTACTAATACTGATTAAATACAACGGCTATTTGAACACTTTGTTGGGTAGTACTTAATGTGAAGTTTGTAATATAATTAGTCACACCTTAAGTTGAAGATGTATATAATTTAAATTACGGGCACAAGCGATGTATTTCGTTTTAAATGCCAAACAAATAGATGGTATCGGTTCAACGTATGGTCACCTTATAATATATGAATAGATAGTTCCGTGCGAACTTAAGGTCACCTCGTAACGTTAATTTAGACAAGATTGACAAAGAAGTCAATGTGAAGTCAGGAGTGTAATTTGTAACGCCGTAATTGGTATATGTAAAGAATGTTCGTGACATCAGCAAAAGGAAACTGTAAATACGATCTAAATAGTTAAGCGATGGAATGACGGTAAACGATTGTGAATCATTCAAGGTGAAGGGAATACGTACACAACGAAAGACAGTGATATAATATCAAAAAATAAAATAAAATAATGAATATTCGGAAATATTGACCCACGCAAGATGTTATATCGCACCTGCTTGCTAAGCTTGCTAGTGCAATATAGCATCTTGCGAGGGACAATATTTCCCAATATTCATGCAATAACCCTTTCATTATATATATATATAGTGCTTTTAAATGATCATTCGTTAACTTTGCTATTTTGTAATATTTTACTGGGTAAAATATTATCATATTTTCCCATGGTCAATATTTTGTTTACAGTCGGTTTCGTCTTTTGTTGGTCCATGAATACTTTCACTTTACTTTCTTCGACAATAGAATTCACTTTCATTTGTTCAGCGGTTGTGTTAACTATTCCGTCGATAGCAGATCATGTTTTGTCTGATATATCTAGTTTATACTATTGTGCAATAGAATGGATGACAATCTAAGTAAATAATTTGGAAAAGAGATTATTTCGATGTAGATCAATACTACTAGTTCTGTACTAAACACACTTATCTCAGGTCATTTACTGAAATATTGTGTAGAACTGTACAATATGCTTGTCAATGTACAAATGAAATCAATCAATGCGTGACGGTTTTTAAATAAAATAGAAAGTAGAAGAATATAATAATACGAAGAAAAGCGAAACAAAACAAGATTTATTTCGACATACAGTATCATTAACACCATAACATGTACAGTCAAACTTTGTTGTCGCGAACTCAGTTGACTCGATACTTCGGTTATATCGTTACAATGTTTCAGTTCTGGCATTTTTTCCATCTCTACAAAGGAATTCTTCTTCTGATGTGTTGAAAAGTTATAACATAAAAACTATCGGATGCACATTTTACTAAGGGTATTTGTTTTTATTAATTTTACGACATGGGATAAAACATTATTTGTACTTGCGCTTTGGTAATTCCAAACTCTACGTGAACGTCGTTAAGTAGACTGGTTTCCCGTTTCAGCTTACTTTATTTTAAATATAGTCCACTAATGCATTAATTAATTTATGACACTCTGTTTTTCTCCTTCCATTGTTTTTTTACGTGAAAGATTACACTTAAGCCTTTCTTGTCTTGAAAGTATTACATTTTACAAAGCCGCAAAATGTAATCTTTAAATGTGTAAACACTGTTTTAAGGTTACTAAGAATGAGTTATTTGAATAATTACAATGTACAGCATGTAGTAACTTCTTACAGTACTCTATACTCTATAGCTAGAAAAATGCATTGACTTAATAGAATATTGATTTATATACATATGTTTCTTCTGAGTGTTGCATTACGCTGCAGAAGTCATGGTATCTCTGTAATGATACTTTAACAGGAGGCAATTAGTTTTTCTACGAATATCTTGCATTTCGAAAATTTCAATTGTGTTTGATCGCTTTTATTTGCATACAGTAACGTTCAATATGAAACCAATGTTCCTATCTTACTGACTAAACACTTATCATCATTTACAATCACCAGACAAACGTACTATGTTACAAGGACCATTTATAGTAGGTGTGTGGTGAAATAGTTGACATAGAAACACACGGCACGAGCATTGCAATTCTTGGAAAATTCGTTGTACTAGGAAATATAGCATATTTATTTGTTTGATTCGGTAATTTATTGAGCAATTTTGTTAATATGAATAAATAACGTCAAGGTCAAGACCACGAGACATATATGCTAGACCTCAACTAAATATGCAATAGCTGTTAACAACTGGGTTATTAAGTGTCCTTGTTTGAAAAGGAGGTTTTGTTATTCAAGTCATTTTGTCTTAAGTTGTAGTCTAATTTATCATCTTTCATTTGTTTTACCAGGGGGGGGGGGGTTGCACTGCTGATGCGTACAACCGATTGTGCCACTTTTGTCCAATCGTACCAATTAAGGTTTGTCCTTGCTATTTTCATCTTGTTTATTTTACTAGCAAATTTTACAAGATAGTGTATTGAATCTAGTTAACATTGATGAAATCTGCATAGTTGTAATTGAACATGAAAGTTAAATGTACGACGTCTTGTAACAAAATGTACTTTCACGATAAGTTACAAAGGGAGAATAATGTTATATAATCATCAATCTTTAGTTGCATTTACTACTCTAATATTCGTTTTATAAGAAAGTAATAGTATCCCGAGGAAGCCCCACAATGCAGAAAGAAAACAAAAATCCTTATTAAATTAATGTTGAGTCAAGCACTCCTTGCCGAAAGATAGGCTCTGATTGAGAACAGTAGTGTCGACAACAGTTGTTTTATTTATTAAGAGTTATGTGAAAAGGATTCATTGCCTCCTAGTTTTCTAGGAAGATAAAACACATTCTGAATTGTTTTTTATTGGTTAACCTTTTGCTGTTTATTATAAGCAATTTTTGGTTTCCGATTGAATGACGTTTAACGCATGGCGCCAAGTTTTTAATGGAGGTGTACCCGGAGAAAACAACGTCATTAATAATACTTAAATTATATCATCTGTGTTGCTAATAGAGGGATTAACGAAATGTTTTCTTTTTTAAATTAAAGCAACTAGAAGAAAAGAATAATTTCAAAATAGTTATTTATCAGGACAAACTTATGAATACTGTGGATAGTTTCGATAGAACCAACTAGCGACTGTGATACGATTAACCGTATACAGATAATAAGGATTGTATTGTTCTTAAGTGACGTTTTTGTAGCTTTGATTTGTATATATATTCGATGCCGAAAAAATCTGTGGAGAGGATTAAATAAATTTCTATACTCAAATTCACTGAGGTTCCCTTGATGGATGTAGAAAGTATGTATGTTTATAAGTTGTATTTGCATGGATTTTTTTAAAAAATCTAATTAAAAAGTGACATCTGAAAAAGCTACATTGATGGAAATGTTTATCATGTCTTCACGTCATGTCTTCACGACATGTCAACACGTCATTTCAATAATGTGATTACGGCTGGCTTACAGAATTTTAGCATGCAATTTCTGTCAATACAACTCATGTTATATCATTGCTGGAATTGCATGTTATATTACCGGTCATCTGCGATGTTGCCTGGATTTAAACTGATTATATTGACTTGAATTAAACATGCTTCTAAATAAGAAAAATAGCAAAAAACGACCGAAAAGCAATAATCAAAAGACAATGTACAATTACAAAGTCCGAGATATTTTAAAAAACTGTTAAATAATTAATTCAATAAAAAAATTGAATCTGAAATACTCGTACACATTAATTCTAAGACAAACCAGCTTAAAGGTTTTAAATCGAGAAGCGACAACATATAAGAAATGAGTAATACCAAGAAAAGTTGTATAGAAAAGTTTGTTTTATGAGGTTTGTAGGTTTAGCAAATAATCAATTTCTAAATCAAACGATATATGAATAAATACTGAATGAAACCTTTTGTAAACCATAGCTTAAAATTTCACAAATTTTGTCATACAAACTCATCCTAAAGAAAAAAAATCCCGTGAGCCGGCATTTCTCGGAGCAATAAATGTTCGATGAAGTCCTATAAGGGCTAACAAGGCTAAAATAAATTTGTTTGTGAATTTCTGCATGAATGTTTAAACGTTATTAGCAATTACACGTGAAAGAAATGAACCTACAAAAATTGAGAAATATGACAAATTGTACACCAATAATAAATAATGAACGATATTCGACACCAACGCATAGCGACACATTATTATAAATTTATAAAAAATAGTCGGGAAGTAGAAATATACATATTATCTTAGTTTTATACTTAACACTATTATTATAGATGTGGGATTTTGGGGTAAAACCCTGACCGTAGACAGGTACCATCTCTCTTTTTCACACGAAACACTTCGAGTAATTTTGGCCTGTCAGTTAAATGTCTTATCCATGACATTTTACATGACTACTTTTTTTATACTTTAATCCGATGACTTGAACCGCTTTGAATCTTGATACCTTCTTTTTGTATGCGTATACCAGCACATATATTATTCGTGAATACCCGCTTTGTACCGTTATTTTATATCTGATTTGTATCGTCGTCTTATGCTTGCTTTCTGTCGTGTTTAAATGCCTTATATCGCACGTGTATATCCGATTTCACTCAGATCTATTCCGTATACAGGCTTTATATCCTTGTATACTTTTTATATTATTCGCGTTTTCCCGCTTTATATCGTCAGGTTTTACACTATTTATATCGTTCGTGTATATTTATTCGATATTGTACCTTCATACCCACTTCATATCATTCGTAACAATCCGATAAAATAGTTCTTCTCTACACGCTTTGTATCGTTCGTATATATCCGCGTATATCGATCTTGTATACCTGCTTGATATCATTCACGTATTCCCATTGTATATTGTTACTGTATACCCGCGTTAAATCGATCTTGTATATCTGACACATAACTTCGTTATATCGTTTGTATTTTCCCGATTTATATCCTTTGCCAATACAGGCTTAATATCGTTCGGATATACCTCAGATATATCGTTCTTGTTTAAGTGTTGTATTAAATTTTTGTATGACCGCTTGATATCGTTCATATATTCCGGCGCGGCGTTATATATTTCTAGAACACCCGCTTTATGTAGTTCTTGTATACCCACTTGATAAGGTTTTTGTGTGCCCGCTTTTATCGTTCGTGTATACCACAGTGATATCTTTCTTATATCCCCGCTTTCTTACTTATTGTTCCTTTATAACCGCTTTATACTGTTCTAGTATATAGCGGGTACAGGCTACTTGAATACCCTCTTGATATTGTTCTTTTATACCCACTTTATATTTTTCGATTATGTCCCATTTATGTTGCATTTTGTGTATTAGCTTTATATCGTACGGGTCTACACGTTTTACTCTGTTTGTATCTACACTTTGTATTTCGTTCGTTTGAAATCGTAAGTTGATACCCACTTAATATCACTCTTCTAAACCCGCTGTAAGTTGTTCGTGTATACCAGTTTGACATCGTTCGTTACAATTCGCTTAAACATTTTTAAATACCCACGTTATATAGTTCGTATCTCCTGCTCGGATATTTCTGCTGTATATCGATTTGTATATACGCTTCATATCGTTCACGTACCCCGTTGTATCTAGTTCATGTATATACCCGCTTTCTATCATTCCGATTGATGTCATTTGCGTTTACCGGCTTAATATTTTTCGCGGCTACCTACTTTATAACGTTCGTTTTCAACGGCTCTGTTTATGTATTGTATAACCTCATATATCGTTTGTATATATCAGTTCTATACAATTGGTGTATAGCCGCGTTTTGAGTTTTGAGTGTTTGTGTATATCCGATTGTTATCGTTGTACTATGCCCGCTCTCTTATGGTCCTGTCTAAACGCCCTATACCGTACGTGTATGTCCTATTTATACAGCTCATGTACACCCGCTTGATCTCGTTCTTCTTTCCCGTTTTCTTACTTTCTTTCATATCCGTTTTTCTTACATTCGTGCCTACACGCGTAATGTTGCGTGTATACTAGCTTGATTTCTTTTGCATTCCAGCTTTAGTCGTTCTTGTTTACCCGCTTTATATAAATCGGGTATACTAGCTTCATATCGCTTGTGTATATTCATTTGATATCGTTGTAACAATTCTCTTAAATAGTTTTTGTATATCAGCTCTCAATATTTATTGTCCTCGTGCTTTGTATCGTTTGATTGAATAGTATTTATACCGTTTTTACCCGTTTTATTGATGTGTACCCTCTTTATATCGGTCTCATATAAATGCTGTATACCGATTTTGTATGCATTCTTGATATCGTTCACGTATACTCGATGTCTATCATTCGTGTATAACCACTTTATATCGTTTTTGTATACCCGCTTATATCGACCCTTTAAACCCTCTTTACATTGTTTACGTATACCCGCTTTATATCTCTCGTATTTTTCCGATTTATATCGTTCATACATATCATCGTTATATCGTTCTATCATACCCGCATAAGATCGTTCTTGTATACCCGCTTTATAAGGTGCTTTTACGCCCTCCTTTTATCGTACTTGGATACTTGGTTGATATCATTCCAAGAGCGCTTTATTTTCGTTTAAACCCGTTTTCCTACGTTCATGTCTACAATCGTTATTTAGTAAGTGCATCGCCGCTTTATATACTTATGTATACCCGCTTGATATAGTTTCATCATACCCGCTTCACTTTGTTCAGTATAAAGTTTTATATCCTACTTGTAGACCCGATTGATATTTTTCTTGTATTACCAATTTAAATTGCTCTGGTATTCCTCTTTATGTTGTATTTCAACGCTGGATTTATATTGTGTTTGAATGTCAGCATTATTTTGCTCGTGTGTACACGTTTTTTATAGTTCGTGTCTACACTGGTTATATCGCTGGAGTACATCTACTTTATATGGTTCATTCAAACACGCTTGATATCGTTGTTGTGCATCTGATTTATATCGAGTTTGTATACCCGTTCTGCTTTGTTCACGTATGCCCAGTATATGTCGTTTGTGTATACCCGCTTGATAACGTTTTATATCAATTTTGTATAACCGCTTGACATAGTTTGTGTATTCCCGATTGATATTGTTCGTGTATACTTGCGTTATAGTAGTCGTGTCTAATCGCTGCATAGATTTCTTGTATTACACATTATACCGTTCGTGCTTACTTGCTTGTCGTCGTTCGTGCATAATATATTTATATAGTTTGTACTTTCCCTCTTGTTATTGTTCATTTTACCTTATATGCCCGATTTATATTGTTCTTGTATACCAGCTTTATGTCTTTCTTGTATTCCTGCTTTAAATCGTTCCATTATGCCCATTTTAGATCGTTAGCGTCTGCACGCTTTTATCGGTGGTGACTACACGTTTGCTATGATTTTATATCCGCTTTATGTTGTAATGGTATACCTGCTTCATATTTTTCGTCTATATCCAGTTATGAAAATCTTCTTATAACGCCTTATATCTTTCGCTTGCTCAAGCTTTATATCGTTCGGGTATACCCCTTTTTATCGTTCATGTGTAACTTCTTGATAAGGAAATTGTGCAACAATTATTCTATGATAAACATACAAATAGTTCGTAAACGTCTTTGCATCATTTTAATAAACGATTTTGGTCAAAATTGGGTAGTCAAGATTTATAGACTAACTCTCCAATGCCTTGTTTCCAAAAACTCTTGAAGAATATGTGTTCAGTTATTATAACAATGACAATAGAAGGTAAGCATCTTCAGAAACATGCCTTAGTTTTCATATATCGATTCAGCAAGTATTTTTCCCAAGCAAGTTGAAAAGTAATATGTCCACAGTTATTAATTCAAACATGTTTGCATAAATGAAGATTTGCAATCGTGACTTAACTTTTGGTTGTTTGATCGGTTTCCATTCTTTAATTCATCATCTTTATTCCATATGTGAAATTGAACAATGTGTCAAAACCTTAGGCTGTGCTCCGTTTGATGGGAGGGAAGAAGAAACTCGGCATTGAATTGAAAATGTCATTTATTAATAAATATAAATGACGAAAACACAAATTAAAAATAATAAAACATATATACATACAAATAGATAGAAATCATAACTACTATAATAAAGAACCCATCCAATCAAAGATGGGGATATTATAGGCCTTTTTACATATTCACAAACATCATAATACAGCTTAACAACTTTGTTTTTACAGAACGTAAACTACTTAAATACATAACTTATTCCAAAGTTGTTGATAATACATGCATGAGAAAAAACTGTAGGGTATAAAAAAATACAAACAAACCAGAAAACATAATAAAAACTAAAGTCCTTCATATTCATAATTTCCTTTACCAGAACTAAAATTTGGTTAGGGTGGGATGGCGGGTAACTTAAAACTATCTAATCCTAATGCACGTGCCCAAATGTGCAAAGCTTGTGTAGCTGTAATACAATGGATTAAACGCCATCTGTTGGGAGATACGAGAAGGGAGATAATAATTAAGACTGATAAATCTGTTTGAAATATGTTATCTATACCGACTTGCAAATTAGACACAAAATCATGTTTGTCAAAAAATCATTTATATGCTATAAATAAACATTTTTGTCAACACAGGCTGTGCTCCGTTTGATGGGAGGGAAGAAGAAACTCGGCATTGAATTGAAAATGTCATTTATTAATAAATATAAATGACGAAAACACAAACTAAAAATAATAAAACATATATACATACAAATAGATAGAAATCATAACTACTATAATAAAGAACCCATCCCATCAAAGATGGGGATATTATAGGCCACAGTATTGAATCCAAGCCTGTGGTGAAAAACTGAGAGGAAAAACAAATACCCATTAGTAGTAAATAACAAGTCATAACATTATAACAAAGCTAGAAAAATTATATATAATTAGAGGAAAAAATAAAAATGTAATAAAGAGGTATTTACCCACGTAGCTAATGTAAATTGTATATACATATATACAACATAAAAATAAAATTTCTAACAGTTTGTCAGATGAATATTCGTATTCATGAACAAGTATAAATTCCACAAAAAATAATAAAATAATATGGAATAAATTGCATTGTATCATAATTCATGTTTCACACAGCAAGCAGTTTGATTTCATCAAATAAAAACTAACACCAATAATGGCATAAAAGCGCCACTTTTATGGGCGACTGTATATTATTAATTAAGATTATATTGATAATAAGCATTAAAAAAAAATTGTATATACATTTAATCCGGATTCAAACAGCACCTTCGTGGTCCTCCAACCCGAAATGTGTGAAACAAGAAACAATGTATAAGTTTTTACTGGTAGATTCGCACTAAAACCCCAAACCCTATTGTTTTAGGGATAAACGGGAAAGCGATAAAATACCATGAAAACGATTGTAAAAATTCATAACAGACACACAGGAGTGTCTGTTAAATAATACACACAATTTAAATATGATGAATACATTAATAATATGTCCACACCTGCAATCCCAGATGCCTCATTATTGAAATTATTGTAAAATTTAAAATATCATATTATGTAAAGTTCCTCAAGTGAGAACACATAAATCACTGCCCGTTGCGGCTCATTTTCGCAAGATTGCGACTTGTAATCTTCGAAGAGTTTTAAATATATAAAGAACGCCCTAGAAACCCATCCTTCTAAAGACAGCAGCTGTAAAACTGTCCAACTAAAACACTGCCTTAGTGCATGCAGCATACATAAAACTTGTGTGGTATGAGGATCGGTCATATTTAAAGCCCAACATTATCTAAACCTGAAATGGGCTTGGCGAAGGTCACTTGTATCTTTTCTTAGTCAAAATTTCATAAGACCAAAGCCTCTATGGCATCGACACTCAAATACATAAAACTATAGTTTCAACTGGTGTAGAGATTCCACGTGTGCTCTACTCTGTCTGGAAACAAAACTACATGATGGCTGTCAATATAATCGAAGTTTGCTGGAGAAGAGACATATTAACTCCTAAAGTTACACATATGAGCAGTATTCTACATGTTGTCCAGCACTGAAATACTCCTAGCACCATTACTCGAAGTCCTCCACCATTTTGTGCATGACGGCTTGCGATAACATTTTAATAAATTATTGTCAAAATTGACTTGAGCGTGTGTAATTGTTGTGTACAATAGTTCTGCTAACATGTTCATAAACAACACACTATTGTCGGACGGCTTACCAATACCGGGGTACTTCTGACTAAGTCAGTATGCTGGACACTTAGTACTTGCAATATTCCTTCTCTTAGATGCATGTAGAGTGCACTATTACATCTGATGTGTATTTGCTACATCTTAGCTAGCGAAGATGTATTTGCCTAGGCGTGGCAGAAATGTATTTTAAAGCGGCGCTTAGATTAAAAAAAATATGTGTGGCCACCCGGCACACAATACCAGCCAATGGTGCTGAATAATATTGCTGCTCTTGTTTGTTTATGCTACCCAAATTGATATGAAGGGTATTTTATGTTTTGAGTTGCATAGATACAGGTAACACAGTTTGTATATACAGTCCAACTTGTGTATGCTTCATACATATGGATCTGTATCTTTTGATTCAAGCGGTACTCAGAAAAATGCAAATGGTACATGTTTGTTATAGTAAGCAGATATGCTTCTGCAATAAATGCACGTGCCCAAATGTGCAAAGCTTGTGTAGCTGTAATACAATGGATTAAACGCCATCTGTTGGGAGATACGAGAAGGGAGATAATAATTAAGACTGATAAATCTGTTTGAAATATGTTATCTACACCGACTTGCAAATTAGACACAAAATCATGTTTGTCAAAAAATCATTTATATGCTATAAATAAACATATATCCTACTTGTATACCCGCTTTATACTTGTCTTGCATTCCCGATTTATATTGCTCTTGTATTTCGCTTGATATTGTATGTCTTTGTCCAATTTATATTGTTGTTGAATGTCAGCATTATTTTTTACTCGTGTCTACACATTTTACACCCGTTATAGTACATCCACTTTATATGGTTCGTTTTAACACGCTTAGTATCGTTGTTGTGTACCCGCGTTTCGTTCGTATACATCTGCTTCATATCGAGATTGTATTCCCGTTCTGCATCGTTCACGTATATCCACTGTATATAGTTTTTGTATACCCACCAGATACAGTTCTTGTAGACCCTCTTTATATCGATCTTGTATACCCGCTTGATATCGTTCGTGTTTGTCTGTTTAAAAAGTCGTGTTAAAAAAATAGCAAAGAAAATCGTCCGAACAACAGGAACCAAAAGCCAAGGGACAGTTACAAATCTGAATATAGAGAAACACACAGAAAAACCAAAAACATAAAACACAGAAAGAGATTAACACGAAGCCAATAAGAATCATGGTTGCACTCACCTTTGCATAGATTTCTTGTAGAACCCGATAATATATCTTTCGTGTTTAGCCGCTTTTTGTCGTTTGTGCTGCATAGCAGATTTATATAGTTTGTACTTTGCATGCCCGATTTGTATACAGTACCTGTAACGTGTTAGGTAACGAAATGCACGATACACAAAAATGATGTACGAACGATGAACGAACGATATACGAACGTCGTACGCACGATATACGAACGATGTACGCACGATACACAAAACGATATTCGATATGATATACAATGGAAACGGTTATATGGCGTTTTGATAGATCGTATTGTCCATCGTAATGTATATCGTACCGTGCAACGTTTCTTTTATCGTATGGTGCATCAACTCCTATACCGTCAATGCATGGTTAAATTAAAATTTTTGGTATAAATAGTTTATTTTTCAGTATTTTACTTCAGTATTGAAGGCATTTACTAGTTTTCCTAGATACATAATAATAGATACACAATCATTTGAGTAAATTTTAGCATTCATATACAATGATATGCATTTTGTTATGTAACTTCATTGATCAATAACATTACTGTGACCCCTGTTTAAAATATTAAAAAAAATATAACATAAACCATATTTACATCTCTTAATAAAAGCGTTTACAATCATACGATTGAAAAAGCCAACAAAGTTAAACAATCATGTCTTTATGTTTTAACATGTGTACGCGCCTATCATTTTATTCACATAAACATATGCGCCTGTCATTTACAATTAGTAACATTGTTGCGGTTTTCGAAAACAAATATATATCATTAAACTTTTTCTGTCGCCGTATGTGTACCTAAAAATTGCCTATTTTGTGCGGAGGGTAAATTGATTCAAGATAAATCTTAGTTCCTTATCATTAAATGTGTACTTTGTTTATATATAAATTCAAATATTCATAAGTCCTTAGCATAAGCTAAAATATTGCTTTGCGGATGTCAAGCAATCCATAAATCAGTCAATCAAATATTCATATTTTCAGCTCAAATAGTATATTCTATAAACTATATTTCTATTCAATAATATTACTGTCACGTCTTTCTAAAAAAAATCTTTAACTATATTCACAGACGCGTTTTTTTACAGCACTAAGTGTTAAATTACAAAATTGTTGTCATTATGTTGTTTTTAGATAAAATTATTTTTGTTTTCTTATATGTATCTAATGATTTTTTATATGTATTATGTGGTAAATAAGTGTGCGTCGCCGCTGGAATTTGCCAATCGTAAAGAATGCCACATTTTTATATTTTAAATGACAGTCAGGTAATTTTTCGCGAAAATCAACGACAAAAATTCAGATTCATCAACTTTATAATTTAATTTATCAATGTGCAGTTATGATTCATAAGGCAATGTCTTTTAACAAGACACTCTTTCGTCCATGTTGTAAATATCGGAAAGCTGTGTGTAGTGTTGGAAAGGTAAATTCTGATTTATTGTCGAAAGTATACCAAACTAGCATTAAATCGAACGACAAAAAGAATCACTACCCTGGACAAGTACCTGACAAACATGAATTCAAATCGAGTGCACCATTTTTTTCACCGTACAATGTCACGCGCGAAATAATGCGTAAGAATTTATAACATAAAGGATTCAGTTAGATAACATCTCCGGTAATCAATCAACATTAAAACATAACAGTAATGTACTGTGATTTAAGTAAGACGAAAATTATTTTTTTTTATAGATTGTAATTAGCACTGAATCAACAAAACGCAAGACGAATTTCAAAACAATTAAAATCGCCACAAGGACTTTTAACAGTTTAATGCGTTGTTAATACACTTAAAGCTCAAAATATTTGCACTAACGTTTACCATGAATTAAGGTTTTTGATTATCTGAAAAATAATTTGATTTATTGTTTGAAGTTATAAGCCACTTTCAGCACTTTTCAGCAAAGGGGAGGAGGGTCAAATTTTTAATGGAGAAGGAATCGCGAGATGAAGGTCCCCCCCACTTTTCGTGAAGGAAAAAGGGAAGAGGTCGAGCACACACTATTTAGTAAGATTAGTTCCACTGTATTTGAATACTTCTTCACAGCACTTTAATAATACAAGACAATAGATGCATTTTGTATTATAAACACACGTTTGTTTTTACAAATTTCAGTATAAAATAAACTTTTAAAAATAAGCAAGAGAGACTTGAATGGTCATGCAATATAAAGATAGTTAAAAATACGAAAACGTAATTTTATTGTAATGAGTGTTACTATGTATAAAAATTGTTCGTTATTTTATGTATACGTGCTAATTACTTGTAGCTAACGGGGGTGCACAGGTATACTAGTGAGAGACGTTTATTGAATATATGTTAATTGCAATCACAACATGTAATAGAAGATAACGTGTTCCTTTGAAGTGATTTTATTACAGAGTAATTTTTATAACAGCTTGATTATCTTTTGATACGGCTATCATGAAAAGGTGGAGATACGGGTACACCGATATACGTATATTTTTTTAGATCTATCGTAAACCGTCTGTTAGTGAAAGCAAAGGAAAACATTTTATGCGGTATTTATATTTCACCGTTTTGATAAATTGCTATTCTACATACGAGTAAAAATTTTGGATAAATCTTATAATTTTAAATAAATTAGGATGTAAGCGGTCAAATTCAAAATTAGAATAAATACATCAAGATGTCATTTTATTACTTATGAAAAAAAATCCTTATTTTATTACAAACATAATATACTAGTCCCGCTTGTTACATGCGTATGCAAATCCCGCGCTCCTAAATATATGTACAAATACTCATTCATAAGAGAGCTCAAAATCAAAATATTGTCCGTAACAATCCGTTTAAATAGTTTTGTATACCCACTTTATATTGTTCTTGTCTACAAGCTTTGTATCGTTCGTATATATCTGCTTATTTCGATGTTGTCTACATATTTTATATAGTTCACGTATTTCCTTCGTACATAGTTCGTGTATACCCGCTTTACATCGATCTTATATACCTGCTTTATATTGTTGTCACATAACTGCTTTATACCTTTCATATTTTCCCGATTTATATCGTTTGCCTATACCGGCTTATATCGTTCGGGTATACCTCCTTTATAGCGTTCTTGCTCAACCACTGTATCTATTTTTTGTATGACCGCTATATACCACAGCGATATCATTATACGCCCTCTTTCTTACTTTCGATTAATATTGTTCCTTTAGGCCAGCTTTTTATCTGGCATTTATACTTGCTAAATATCGTTCATATATTTCTGATGTATATCGATTTGTATATTCGCTTCATATCGTTCACGTACCCGTCTGCATTTCGTTCATGTATATACCCGCTTTCGTGCTTTCCCAATTAATATCGTTTGCGTTTATCGTCTTAATATCTTTCGGTTTACCTACTGTATAGTGTTCGGGTTAAACCGCCCTGCTTATTTATTGTGTAACCGCTTAATATCGTTTGTATCTGCAAGTTCTTTGAAAATTGGTGTATAGCAGCTTTTTGAGCGTTTGTGCAAATCCAATTGTTATCGTCGTCCTATGCCCGCTTTCTTACGGTCCGGTATACACGCTTGATATCATATGTGTTTGTCCTATTTATATGTCTCATGTATACTGGATTGATCTCGTTCTCTTTGCCCGCTTTCTTACTTTCGTTTATATCCGTTAACGTGCCTTCTTGCTTGGTTTCGTCCGTGTATAGCCACATTATTTATTTTTTGCATACCCACTGTATGTCGTTCTTGTATACCCGCTTTATATCGCTTGTGTATACCAATTTGATATCGTTGTAACGATCGTCTTAAATAATTTGTGTACACCCACTTTATATAGTACGGGTCCTCACGCTTTGTATCGTTTGTGTGCATACTCTCTATATCGTTTTATACCCGTTTTATTTACGTGTTTCCTCTTTATATCGTTCGCATATAAATACAGTATATCGAATTTGTACACGATCTTGATATTTTAATGTATACCTGATGCATATTGTTCGTGTATACTGTCATTATATTGAATACCCCTTATATCGACCTTGTATACCCGCTTGATATTGTTTACGTATACCGGCTTTATATCGTTCGCACTTTCCTGCCTGTTATCTCTTGCCTATGGCGGCTAAATATTGTTCGTGAATACATCCTTTATAGCGTTTGTGTTTACCCGTTATATTTATTTATTGTATAACCACTTGATATCGTTTATATATACCAGCATTATATCGTTTAAGCATACCCTCTTAACATCGTTCCTTTATATAAAATATAAAACTGAACTTGAGATATCATTTTATCATCAGTAGTATTTTATGCCAAATCGACAGTTGATTTCACAATGTAATTTTGCAGGTATATGAGCATGAAATTTTTAACTCTCCCAGGTATACATATAGGTACCACACTGTCTCATTAGTGAGAATAAATTAACTTTAAACAGTGATGATCACTATCATAATCTGCTTTCACATTCAGGGCTATCTAGATGTATATTGAAGGTAGCATTTTCATGTATCAACTCTTGTATCATTCCCATATGTCAAGTATATCTATTTTTGAAAGTGATGTTAATTTAGAAGCAATCTTAATTTAATTCACCATCTATACTGAAATTGTTTGGTAAATTATACGTTTTTATTAATGCTACTTTTATCATAATATGACATGCTAATTGAAAAAGACTAAAGTTAAATTAAAAAAGACTAAAGTGTAATATCAGTTAAAGGGCAGATGTGATGAACGTCGACCAACACAACAGTTATAATGCGGTCACTGTTAGGTCACTACGCACCTTTTAAACCATGCGTGATCACAATCGTTGGTACAAGAATAATGCACTAAGAATGGGGTCAGCCACGCCAAACATTAACTGTAACCTAAATATTGCTTATAATTGTTATTTCGCTAAATACAACGGCTATTTGGACACATTATTGGGTAGTACTTGATGTGAAGTTTGTAATATAATTAGTCACACCTTAATTTGAAGATGTATATAATTTTAATAACAGGAACACGCGATGTATTTCGTGTTAAATGCCAAACTAATAGATTGTATCAGTTCACCGTATGGTCACCTTATAATATATGAATGGATAGTACCGTGCGAACTTAAGTTTACCTGGTAACGTTAATTTAGACTAGATTGACAAAGAAGTCAATGTGAAGTCAGGAATGTCATTTGTAAAGCCTTAATTGGTATATGTATAGAATGTTCGCGACAAAAGCACGCTGTAAATGCGATCTAAGGAATTGAGCGGTGGAATAAAGGTGAACGTTTCTCAATCATTTATGGTGAGAAATAACGTATTCAATGAAAGTCAATGATATAATGTCATAACAAAAAAAATATAATATAATATAATATTATAGAGTTTTGGAATGAATATTGGGAAATATTGTCCCTCGCATGATGTTATATTGCACGAGCTTGTGAGTGCAATATAGCGTCTAGCGAGGGACAATATTTCCCGGGTAATTCGTGCAATACTCCTTTTTATAATATTGTAATAATTTTTGGAGTGCTTTTAGGTGATTATTCATTACCTTTTGCTATTATGTAATATTTTACTAGGTAACATCTGGATATGTATGTGATGTTGTAAAGGTCAATACTAGATGGGGATGAAACTGTGATAAGCTACAACTGGGGCCGGCATACGCATCACAAGCAGGGACTGCTTTCTCTTCCGGAGCACCTGAGTTCACTCCCGTTTTGACTTGGTATTATTATATGTGTTTTTTGTATGTTGATATATGTTGTGTCGTTTGTTTTTGTGATAATTTTTTTGTCTTGGCCTTTTCAGACTTACGACATTCGATTGCCCCGTTTTTACGCCTTTGCTTCTTTGTAACTGGAACAAGTAAATAATGTTTTTTGGCCGGATTTCACGGAGTAAAAAATCCGGGTATTAAAATTGTGAATGTTGGGCGGGCGGCGTGCGGGCGGGTGGGAAAACATTCTGTAACAGTTTTCTCAGCAACTACTAATCACATTCTCTTGAAATTTGGTATGCAGCATCAGCATGGCCCCCATAACGTGGGATTCGATTTCAGGTCTGTCGCTCACCTACTTCCTGTTTAACGAAATCCGGACCTTTATGTCTTTGATCGATTTTTTTTTTTTATTGGAAGGTAAAGTATAGGTGGTAAGAACACCTAATATTCAATTGTACTGAAACGTCACTGAAGACATTTATTGATTCATGTCTATTTTTGTTGGTTTTTCTTTTTATTAACTTCTAGGATTCGAATGCCCATTTGGTACTTCTTTGCTTCTTATTTTAATATAGATACATGTATTTGAAAATACCAATTCCAACACCCAATCTACATCAGTGCGATGAATAAGTATTACTAATATGTTCAAAAAGTTCATCAATAAATATAATCTCAAGTCGGAGAGTTACACTAATGTACGTCTCGCCTGCCGGCACCATTGAAATACCTTGTTATTCCCTTATACACTCATTAATCTATTAGCTATTGTGAAAATAATCTAACATGAAGTCTTGCATTCTCCAAATGTACCAACCACTCAACTGAAAATCCAAGATGAAGCAAAAGATAAGGATGCAGCTGTAAAAGTTACGCATATCAAGTTTCAATAACCTAGGACTTAAAGTTCATATCTCAAGGTGCTGAGCTCATGAAGCTTGCACATTGACAGTAAACTCTGTCGCCAACGCCGCCGCAAAAGCAACGCCTATGTCTCGCTCCGCTTCTCTGGCGAGACAAAAATGGAGATGCCCATAAAAACTCAAAGCGAAGCACGAAATAATGCGGTACCTACATGACTTTTACTGTATTGAGTAGTACTTGTTATTGTGATTGTACGCGTACAAGTTTTCATAAAGATCCCACTTTTGGCTATCTAATATCTGCTTAAATGCAAAGGTACATGCACATATAAAAACACGTGTGACTGACATATCTATACAGACTAATACACTCGGAGATATTTTTGTCCCATAACTTGTGCTTAGGGGTTGTTAAAAACATTTGTATTTAAATAGTTTTCAAGTAAGCAAGATATAACAAAAGTCCATTTTGATTTTGATTATTTTTGTACTCTTTGAAATTCAGTTAACTTTTACCAATACATTTTCGTAAGAGCGTCTCTGAGGAGGTTTTCTAAAGTAAAGAGCGTCAGACGCGATTTAAAATTTGCTGACTTGACACTTTGTTAATTAGTTGGTTAAAAAGTTGGTTGTTGTAAATTTGTTTTTAGGAAACAAGTCTTGGTTTTAATTTATACTATGTTTCATTTTATTGCAAAAACTATTCAAAATGAAGAAAAACGTCATACAATCATTTCACTGTTTATTGTGCACATGAAATCTGAAACCTTAAATAGTGCCAGTTACACGAAAGATGCGATTAAGTTACTGACTGCTGATCAAAAGTCGTCCAAATCTCTCACGCCGGCATTGTACTCCCGTTTTAGTCTTATCAAACGAGCTTCAAGGTTCCTCCATTTTCGGCACCTAGGGGGTGGAAGATCTCCTCTGTTTACAGAATCAATGGTCGTCTCTGTGTTACATTGCTCATCTTTTAAACATCTAATGAATTTCCAAAGATACGGATGTCGAACCAAGACGGACTGGTTCCAAGCTCGATGAAAACCTGAAAACATAAAAAACAAGTAAATCCGCTGTAAACGTATGCACATGCTTACTAGTGATACCCCGCTCCCCGATATTATGCTTTGCTTAAAGGTAATCAGGAAGTAGATGACCTAGTAGCATAAAATCGCTATACACCATATGTTACTACAGGATATATTAAAGCTTTATGCAAAATGTCAGACCTCAACAGCTTAGAAAACTGCGACGGAAATTGTTTTACTGACGGACGGACAAGCGTAAACAGTATACCCCCTCTTCTACGAAGCGGGGTATAATAAAATGATCGATATACTTATAGCAAAGTACAGTATATATTATGGCAACCTGTTTGAAGTAGTCAATTTGTAATAAAAAGTCATTCGTTAAACAAGGGGTTGCACTAAGTCGTGCTAAGGATACCCTACTCGACCAATCAGAAAACAGGAAGTAGATGATAGACTGACCTGGAAAGGGGAGGCGCGTTACAACTCAATCCTGCTAAAGCTGTAGACTAAATTTGAAATCAATCCCTTTAGTAGAAGCTGAGAAATCTGTTACGAAAGTTTGTATCGGACGTACAGACAGAAGGACGGACGGACAAGGTGATTGCAATATAGCCCCCTCTCTTACGAGTGGGGTATAATATATTAACGTTTACTTGAATAATTTAGGGACTATTCTTAACTTTCTTCAGTAAACTTCTTTACAAGATATTACTCCCTTAAGTATAAAACATATTTTAAATGTCAAGTCACAAAACGGAACACTTCTTTGATGAAAAATCAGATCTAGAGGTACTAAAAAAGGCACTTGAGTTTATTACTACGTTTGTAAAAATTTGATTGCAAACCTATTTCAAAGTTTTAATACAATTATATTAAGATACTAATAAGTTCATAAGTTTTAAATACGAGAATCGCACGACAAAAATGAGAAATTTGTAAATAGATATGAAATTTGTGCAAAATATTAATTGAAAGCAGCTTCATATATTTGTAAAATTCGGCTTCTCTATGTTTAACTTTTATACTTAGTGATTAATTCGTATAATAATACTAGTTTTAAGGAGATATGAACCTGTGAATGAATATTTTGGAATATTGTCGATATCTGTTACTTTTATCCATTTAATAAATGCATGGAAATTAATTTCCCCATTGACTCCTTATTTCTTTTCATTATTTCCAAGATCATGGGTAAATAACCAGACATAACAAATAAATTCAGTAAGATTGAATTGTCATTTATATGCACTGTTTTATTGTCATTCTTTCAATGAAAAATCAAGAGGAGTCTGGTTCCCGCCAAATTTTAGAATCTTTAAATCTAACTTATAAATGTATATACATCATGTGCATTTTTTGTAAATTAATTTAATTAATTTTTTTGTATGGGAAATCATTTTAGGAACATTTAATTACTTTTTTCATATAGGCTAATTGATTAAAAATCTTACTTTCAACGAAGTTGTTGCTCCTGTTGTCCATCTCCCTCTCAAAAACATTCCACATTGTAGAAGCGAAATTACCATCTAAATAGTTTCTTTCAACATAGTTGAAGAAATCATTCAGTGCTGGGAAGCGACGAATCAGGCGTCTAGTTCTGTTGGAGTTGCGATGAATGTTAAAGTTTAGTTGAACTAACAGTAAGGGCAGATACCCGATAGACATCACTATTCTAATGCATTTTCTTAACCTTTCATTGCCAAACCTGATGATTGTATCTGTCGCCAAAGGGCTTTGGTGAAATGAAAGTAACAACCACTAAGTTGTGCCTGTGGAAGATCTGTCTGAATGGCTGTAATAAGGGCCTGTTCAAAGTCACAGATGATCTTCATTGGTCTCTATATATGGCCAGTTTCTTGCCTGATCGTCTGTTTGAGTACCTGTAAGATCTGTCTGTATTGGCTCAAAGTCTTCCCAGTGACCAAGCAGCTAGCTAGAAGTACAAATCTATTTCTGAATTTACCATGCACTGTGAAAAATTGACTGTATGGACGAGGACAGGTTCGAAATGTACCAT
Organism: Limnoperna fortunei; assembly: GCA_944474755.1. Taxonomy (NCBI): domain Eukaryota; kingdom Metazoa; phylum Mollusca; class Bivalvia; order Mytilida; family Modiolidae; genus Limnoperna; species Limnoperna fortunei. Next base: position 114,124,054 of record OX104111.1, read on the forward strand.
CCATATAAATGTCCGTGCATCGTCTTAGTGAATGCAGATTATCTGAAGTTGAAAAAATAAAAATACCCCAATCATTATCCTTGTGAATCAAAAACTCGTCCCCAGACCAGGTCTCACGCCATACACCAGCAATATCTACATCACCTATTTCCCAAGGGATGTTGGGAACTAGCTCCTGTCTTTTACGGGTCATCGCACTCCTCACGGATTGAAATAGAGGAACAGATTCAATGTCGCCTCCTCCCTGTTGATGTGCTCTTACGACAGCGTCGTATATTCTCTTAAAATGCAGGCGTGGGTCCTGTTGTACTTTTAGCAGGAGTCGTTCTTTAAATTCTGACTTGGCGATACCGACATCTTCATGGGGATGGTTATGGTCGTTTGGCTCATTCAGGACATTGATGTTTGGATTTCTGGCCTCCAAATAAAAGACATCAGTCTTAAGCGGGGATCTGCAACCTTCTCTCTAGCATCTCCAATAGATGATGCCCCGACGTTCTCTATTCTTCTGATACTTAAAACCTTGGTATACTAAAACTCGACCACCGCGATTCCTTGATATCACCCTAGCAGGAATTTTTTCTACTTTACAAAGTAAGCGTTTGTTTGTACGGTATATATACCCGAAGATTTGGCATCTGTCAATCTTTATAGTGAACTCTTTTAAGATCATGCAGAGGCTGACATTGTGACATGTCAACTTCCGCATCTTTTTTCAAAACTTTCACGAAGATGAGTATTTTTGACATGTCATTCATGGGACCGGAAATACAAGTTTGTCTTTCTCAAGTCTGTCATTTTTTTTCGACGGCTTATTCGTGCCAAACACCAAAAAGGAAAACAAATATTTATTTCGTTTGTACGGTTTATTAAATCGTTTGTACGATTTATTAATCAGTTTGTAAGGTTTATTAAATCGTTTGTACGATTTATTAAATCGTTTGTACGATTTATTAAATCGTTTGTACGATTTATTAAATCGTTTTATACGGTTTATTAAATCGTTTATAGGGTTTATTAATTGGTTTGAACGGTTTATACATGTGGTCCCTATGGTCCCGGATAATCAAGCAGATGGCCATCTACCTAGACCACATGCTCCCCATAGTCCTTGATAATCAAAAGTAGATCGTCCACTACCTAGACCATTTGGTCCCTTTGGTCCCTGATAATCAAATGTTGATAACCAACTACCTAGACCATGTGGTCCCTTTGGTCCCCAGTAATCAATAGTAGATGGCCAACTACTTCGATGTGGTCTCTATGATCCCTGATAAAAATCGTACAAACGATTTAACAAATCGTACAAACGATTTCATAAATCGTACAAACGAAATATTTTTTTTTCTTTTTGTTGCTTGGCACGAATAAGCCGACGTATTTTGTTTAGATAATACATGTATAGATACATGTTAATACATCACATTCTAAGATTTTAAATTGGTAAAAATCATATAAACATTAAATAAATTAAATGGTACTGTAAATGCATGTAAATTTGAAGGCTGATCTGTTTTTTAGCTTTGACCAAATTATGCCTTAAAACAAATTATAACATTCCCATAAGAAAGTAAGTTTGACATGTTTTACAAGGTTGCATGTTTACTCCAACCCCAAATACCGGAAGCAAGCCCTTTGGACCATATTCAATGTCATACTGTAACCACCCACCCACCTACCCACCCCAGGTTCCCCGAAATAAATATTTCATAATATACCGCAAGAAAAATAAAATGATTGATTTTAAGGAATTAAAGGTCTAGATATAGGGGTGTTCCGGGGGTTGCCCCGCCCCCCACGTTCCTCTGGAAATTGTTGTTACTTTCGTGCAGATGTTCGGCAAAATTGGTAAGGACCTCCCCACTTTTAAAAAATTTCTGAATCCGTCCCTGCTTTTAGAATGAATATAAAGTGCATTTTTGACCGGGTTACATAATGTGCAAACCCGAATTATAGTGATAAATATCGGGCGACGGCGGACGGAGGTACTACCACAGCCTATTTATTTCATACAAATACTTGTATGCTTTTGTCATTGTCGGAGTAATGGGTTGTCGGAGCAATGGGCTGTCGGAATAATGGGTTGTCGGAATAATGATCTGACCCCGTTTTGTCTTATATATCTAGTTTATACTATTGTTCAATAGGATGGATGAGAACCTAAGTAAACAATTTGGAAAAGAGATTATTTCGATGTAGATCAATACTGCTAGGTCTGTACTAGACATCCTTAACTCAGGGCATTTACTGACATATTATTAAGAACTGTACAACATGCTTGTCACTGAACAAATCAATCGATACGTTACGGTTTTTAAATAAAAATAGAAAGTAGAAGAACATAATAATATGAGGAAATGGCAAACAAAACAAGTTGATTTATAAGCACTTTCGAAACACGCTGAAGTATATTTCAAGGACATGGTCCGTAAAATAAAAAAAAACACGAACACAAAATGCTGTATCATTAACACTATTCCATGTGCAGTCAAACTTTGTTTTTTCGAACTCGGTTGACTCGATATTTCAATTATATCGATACAATGTTTCAGGTCCGGCATTGTTTCCATCTCTACAAAGGAATTCTTCCTCGGATGTGTTAACAAGTTATAACATGAAAACTATTCGATGCACATTTTATTGAGGAAAATTTGTTTTGATTAATTTTACGATATGGATAAAATATTATTTGCACTTGCGCTTTGGTAATTCCAAACTTTACGTGAACGTCGTTAAGAAGTTTGGTTGGCAGTTTCAATTTATTTTATTTTAAATCTTGTGCCCTAATGCACTATTCATTTGTGACAAACTTGCTAACATGCGTGTCTTCTTCGATTGTTTTATTAGAAAAAAATTACTATCGTTTTACATTTTTTCAATTTAAATAGAATTCTTTACTTGCATAAAAAGTCATTGGGTGATACAAAACTATATAAATACAAAGTACGTGAAAGATTACACTTAACCCTTTCTTGTCTGAACGTATTATATTTTACAAAGACGCAAAAAGGTAATTTGTAGCTGTGAAAAAACACTGTTTGAATACTTTGAAAAATTGGTACAATGAACAGTACGGTACTTTATACTCCATAAAATTATTGACTTAATAGAATATGGATTAATATACATATGTTCATTCTGAATGAATTTAGTTCGCTCGCCAAAAGCCACACTCTACATATTTGAGTGCGTACGTATGATAAAAGTTGTTAGAACGACAACAATTGGGTACTGACTCTTAAAAAGCAAACATTACAAAACAGTAAACGCTAAGATAGTGATGTCATCACTGAAGATTATCAAGTCGGAAGTCAGCAATGTGTGATCGGGTCTATTTTAACAAGGATTGAAATTGTGCATGCCGATGGTAAGGTTTTCTCAGCAGATTTATTCATGCACCATTAAACTGCAGAATTCATGGTATCTCTGTACTGAAAATATCGTGTAAATTGATTCAAAGTGTACAAAATTAAAACAGACATATTGATTCTTTAACAGGAGGCCACTAGTTTTTCTAATAATATCTTGCATTTTGGAAATTTAAGTGTTGAATGCTTTTATTTGCATACAGTCACCTTCAATATGAAACTAGTGTTACTATATTACTGACTAAACACTTATCATTCGTTACAATCAACAGACAAACCATACTATGCTACAAGGACCATTTACCGTAGGTATGTGATCGTATGAAGAATTGACATAGAAACACACGGCAAAAACATTGCAGTTCTCGGTAAATTCGTTGTACTAGAAAATATAAAATATTTTATTTGTTTGATGTCGGTAATTTATTTCGCAGATTTGTTACGGTTTTACCAATTCAGGAGAAGGTATAACTTAACATCTGCAGAGAACAAGCTTCATGACAACGCTATCATTACAGTAGTGAGGTTGGTAGATATCATTTTGCTAACAACATGTCATGATTACATACTATTATCAGTGTACTTGTAATATTGATCTATATAATTTATGCTTTCGTAAATATAAAGATGAGAAAATAAATGAGACTAGTTTCTTTATTAATTTGTTAACAAAGAACGCCAGTGATTTTCTTACGATGTATGTTAAAGTAATGCACTGTTAAAATAATTGTTACGATTTTGCGTGCAGCGTTAGAAATGTGTAAATGTACGTGTAGCAATCTATCACAGCTACAATTAATAAAGATGATTGCAATTTACTAAACAGTAAAATGTACAGTTTCTGTTATTGACTCAAAGTGTGCATAATAGTATATAGCTTTTAATATTACATAATAGACACACATAAAGTATCTACAATCAAGATAAAGTAAAAGGATCAAGGTCAGTATCACGAGAAACATTATGCTAGACCTCAACTAAATATGCACAAACGGTTAACAATTGGGATATTGAGTTTCTTTGTTTGACAAGGAGGTTTTGTTATTCAAGACATTTTGTCTTTAATTTCAGTCTAATTTATCATCTTTCATTTGTTTTACCCGCGGGAGTTTGCGCTACTGATGCGTAGAACTGATAGTACTACTGTTGTCCAATCGCACCAATTAAAGTTTGTCCTTGCTATTTTCATCTTGTTTAATTTACTATCAATTTTTACGAGATAGTGTATTTAATCTAGTTCACATTGATGAAAGATGCATTGTTGTATTTGAACATGCAAGTTAAATGTACGACGTCTTGTAACAAAATATAATTCCACGACAGTATCCTATCAGCAAAACTACATACAAGCTAATACTACTTGGGAGAATAATCTTATATAATTATCAACCAGAATCTTGAGCTGCATTTACTACTCTAATATGTGTTCATAAGAAAGTCATAACATCCTAAGAAAGCCCTACAACGCGGAAGGAAAATAAATGAATGTTGAGTCAAGCACTCCTTGCCAAAAGATATTCCGGAAGAAGGAGTACTAAAGTTGACAACACTAGTTTTGTTTATCTACGTTTATGTAAAAAAGGATTCTTCGCCTCCTAGTTTTCTAGGAAGATAAAACACATTCCGAGTTGTTTCTGATTGGTTGACCTTTTACTATTTATTATGAACGATTTTTGTTTTTCCGTTGGAAATACGTTTAACGCTACTTTCATCATTTTTCAAATCTATATCATGGCGCCAAGTTTTTATTGGAAGAGTACACGGAAAAATCTACGTCAATAATAATACTTAAATTATATCATCTATGATGCTAATAGAGTAGTTTATGAAATCCCTGTTTTTATAGGTTAAAGCAATTAGAAGAAAAAGAACAATAATTTCAAAATAGTTAGTTATCATGACAACTTTATGAATACTGTGGATCGTTTCAATAGAACATACTAGCGACTGTGATATGATTAACCGTATACAGAAGTGAAGTTTGTATAGCTTTGATCTGTATATATATTCGATGTGAACAAAATTTCTATACTCAAATTCACTGAGGTTTCCTTGATGGATGTAGAAGGTATGTATTTTTATAAGTTGTATTTGGATGAATGATTTGAAATCTAATTATGAAAGTGAAATCTAACAAAGCTACTACATTGGTGGGGCTGTTTATCATGTCTTCACGTCAAGTCAACACGTCTTTTCTATCATGCTATTACGGGTGGCTTACATAATTTTAGAATGGAAATTCTGTCAATACAATTCATGTTATATCATTGTTGGAAGGCGCATTTCATATTACCGTTCATCTGCGATGTTGGCTAGATTTATATAGAAATTAGCAAAAAAATCGACCGAACATCAATAGTTGAAAGTCAATGTACAACTACAAATTCGGATATATTAAATAAACTCTAGAATAGCTAAACAATTTAAATTGAATCTAAAATGCTCGTACACATTACTTGACCGCAGATAGGTAACGTGTCTCTTTTACATACGAAATGCTTCGTGTGATTTCGGCCGGTCACATAAATGTCGTATCCTTGAAGTTTTACATGACTGCTTTATTTTGTATGATACTTTAATCCGATGACTTAAACCGCTTTGAGTCTTGAGACCTTCTTTATTCGTATGTGTATACCAGCACTATGTTATTCGTGATTGCGGGTTCGATTCTCACTGCAGGCAGGGTGTACTCGACTCCAATCTTAATTGACAAGGATTGTCAGTTTTCCTACCGCAGGTCGTGGGTTCTCTCCGGGTACTCCGGCTTCCTCCCCTAATAAAAACTGGACGCCATGAAATAGCTGAAACATTGCTGAAAGTGGCGTTAAAACACCATTCAAACAAACAAACAATATTCGTGTATACCCGCTTTGTATCGTTTTATTTATATCCGATTTGTATCGTCGTTTTACGCTCCCTTTCTTACTTACGTGTCAAAGTGCCTGATATCGTACGTGTATATCCGATTTTACTCTGCTTGATATCGTTTCCGTATACAAGATTCATATTCTTGTATACTGACTTTTCATTGTTCCTGTATGCCCGCTTTATGTCGTCAAGTTCTACACTTTTTATATCGTATTCGATAATGTTCATTTATACCCACTTTATATCATTCGTGACAATCCGCTAAAATAGTTCTTGTCCACACGCTTTGTATCGTTCGTATATATCTGCTTATATCGATCGTGTTTATCTACTTTATATCGCTCACGTATTCCCATTGTATATTGTTACTGTATACCCACGTTATATCGATCTTGTATACCAACTTTATATAGCTGACACATAACTGCATTATATCGTGTGTATTTTCCGGATGTATATCGTTTGCTTATACCGGCTTAATATCGTTCGGATATACCTTGTATATAGCGTTCTTGTTTAACTGCTGTATTTAATTTTTGTATGACCGCTTGATATCGTTCATATATTCTGGCGTTATATATTTCTAAAACACCCGCTTTATATAGTTCTTGTATACCCACTTTATAAGGTTTTTGTGTGTCCGCTTTTTATCGTTTATGTATACCACAGTGATATCGTTCTTATATGCCCGCTTTCTTACTTATTGTTCCTTTATAAACGCTTTATACTCTTCCAGTATAAAGCGGGTATATGCTACGCTACTTGTATACCCTCTTTATATTGTTCTCTAATAGCCGCTATATATTTTTCGTTTATGTCCGATGTATGTTTCTTTTTGTGTATTAGCTTTTCTACCGTTGTGTCGTAAAACGGTTATACACCATATCATTTCAATATTTTACATTATTAAGTAACCACAGATGTGAAAGTAACATAGAAGAGTCTAAATATCCCTAACCCTCTGTTTATAACTTGTCCAGAATATTGTTATAATACTGCAACTTCTGGATATGTTGATTTTATCTGAAAAGTATTTTTTTCTAATGGCGGTTTGAAACTGATAGCTATGATTATAATGGTCTTAAACTGCTTTGTGTGCCTTCTGTTATCTTTAGAATACCTCTGTTGTTCTGGTTTTGTCTTAAATATCTAGTTTGTACCAAACGGATGGATGAGAACCTAAGTAAACAATTTGGAAAAGAAATTATTTGAATGTAGATCAATACTGTTAGGTCTGTTCTATAATACTTAATAATCTCAGGATATTTACTGAAATATTATAAAGAACTGAACACAATGCTTGCCACTGGACAAATTAAATCAATCAATACGTAAAGGTTTTTAAACAGAAATAGAAAGTAGAAGAATTTTTTATGAGGAAAAGGCAAACAAAAAGATATATTTATAAGCAAGTCGTTAAGAAGTCTTGTTGTCAGTTTTACATTATTTTATGTTAAATGTTGTGCAGTGATGCACATATTCATTTGCTAACATACGTTTCTCCTTCGATTATTTAGTAGATTCCGACTTTCATAAAAAGTCATGCGAGGATAGTAAACTATATAAGTATAATGTACGTGAAAGATTACACTTAACTCTTTTTGGTGTTAAAAGTGTTCATGATATTTTACAATCCTCAAAATGTAATTTTTAGATGTGAAAAAACCCCGTTTTAAGGTTTATATGAATGTGTCATCTGAACATTTGTTACAATAAACAGTAAGTATTTCTTACGGTACTTGATACGCAATAGCATTATAAAAGTATTGACTGCATAGAATATGGATAAATCAACATATGTTTATCCTGAGTGAATTTATTTTGCTTCCCAAAGGCAAATCTCTACTTAATAAGTATTACATATTTGAGTGCATACGTATGATTAAAGTTGTGACCCGAATATACTGCTGTCAACACTGGAGATTATCGAGTCGGTATTCGTCAAGGTGTGATCGGCTCTATTTAATATATAATAAGAATTGACATGTTTCATTCCGTTCTCAGCAGATTTATTCCTGCATCATTAATCTTCAGAATTCATAGTATCTCTGTACTGAAAACATCATTTAATTTCAGTAAAACAAACATATCGATAATTTAACAGGAGGCAAGTAGTTTTTCTCCTATTATCTTGTATTTTTTGGAAATCTAAAGTTTATTCAATGTAAAACCAATGTTTCTATATTACTGATTAAAAACATATTAGCCTTTACAATCACCAGACAAAGCATACTAGGGTACAAGGCCCATTTACAGTAGGTATGTGATCATTTAAATAATTTATATAGACTCACACGAGCATTGTAATTCTCGTTAAATTTGTTCTTTTAGAACTATAAAATATTTTCTTTGTTTGATGTCAGTAATTTATTTAGCAATGTTTTTCCAGTTTTACCAATTCAGAAGAAGGAATAACTAAACTCCTGCAGAGAACAAGTTTCATAACAACGTTATAATAACAACAGTGAGATTGGTAGGTATCATTTTTGCTTAAATATGTGATGAATACATACTATCATCAGTGTGCTTGTAATATTGATCTATATAATTGCATTCGTAAATACAAAGGTGAGAAAATGAATGACAATAGTTGTATATTAATTTGTCAACAAAGGAGGCGAGTGATTTTCCACGATGTTTGTTAAAGTATTACACTGTTAAGATAAATTATACGACTTGCATGCAGCTTTAGAAATGTGTAAATTGTGTAGCAATCTATCACTGCTACAATTAATTAAGACTTTTGTTATTTATTAAACAGTAAAATGTACAGAGTGTGTTATTGAAAAAAGATTCAAAGTTTGCATAATGATTTACAGATTCTAAAATTACATAACAGACATACATAAAGTACAGCCAAGAGAAGTAAAAAGCATCAATGTCATGACCACGAGACACATTAGTCTAGACTAAATATGCAGAAACAATTGTCAATTTGATGCGTATAACTGATCGTACTACTGTTGTCCAATCGCACGAATTGAAGTTTGTCCTTGCTTGTTTAGTTTACTTGCAAAATAGTGCATGGAATCTAGTTACTAGTTAGCGTATGGTGTGTACATTTCACAACTTATACATTATTCTAGATTCTGCGATCGATATTCCGATTTTCTAGACCGATCACTTCTGTTGACTGCTAAAGTATGCAAACAATTTGTTGCACCTAGGATGATGTTATCTCTCCAGATCTCCAGAAAGTCTATGGTTGGAACCACGACTTAATTGATCTGTGTCTCAAATAAGATCTGACATTTTCGCTCAGTCATAGCTAATATTTCCTATTCTCTGATTTCACTTTTTCCTAGACAAGACAATTAGTAACTCGACGGTGTCTAATTAGAGGCAGGCACTGCTTACTTGTCCGGAGCACCTGAGTGCACCCATGGTTTTTATTGGGTTCTGGTTAATCTGTATTTTGGTTTTTGTTTTGGTTTTTGCATTGTGTTTTCTATATCCTGATTTGTAACTGTCCCTTGGCTTCTGGCTAATATTGTTCGATCGGTTCGCTATATTTTATAAAAATATATAATCATTAACTTTAATCTTGCGTTGCGTTTACTACTCTAATATGTGTTTCATAAGAAAGTGATAGCAACCAAAGGAAGCCCCACTATTCGGAACGAAAACCTGCAATCCTTGTTAAATAAATGTTGAGTTAAGCACTCCTTGATAAAAGATAAATACGAACTGAGAACACTAAAGTTGGCAACAACAGTTTTATTTATCTAGGTTTATAACAAAAATTCTTCGCCTCCTAGTTTTCATATTTTTCAGCTATATCACGGCGTCCAGTCTTGAATGGAGGAGTACCTGAAGAAAACAACGTCATTAATAATACTTAATATCATGTATGATGCAATCGAGTAGTTAATGAAATGCTTGCTTTTTCAGATTAAAGCAATCAGAAGATAAAGATAAATAATTTCAAAAAGTAATCATGTCAACTTATGAATATTGTGAATCGATTCGATAGCACCAACTAGCGACTGTGATGCGATTAAACGTATAAGGATAGTATTTTTCTTAAGTGATTTTTTGTGGCTTTGATTTATATATATATTCGATGTGGAAAAAAAGTGTGGAGAGGATTACATGATTTTTTATACTCAAATTCATTGAGGTTCCCTTGATGGAAGTAGAAGGTATGTATGTTAATAAGTTGTATTTGCATGAATTATTTGAATCAAACTATTAAAGTGAAATCTAACAAAGCTACATTGATGGGACTGTTTATCATGTCTATTTGTCATGTCAACATGCGATTTCTATCATATCATTACTGTTGAGGTAAATAAATTAAGCATGCGCTTTCTGTCAATACAATGCATGTAATATCATTGATGGTAGACGCATTCCATATAACTGTTCATCTTCGATGTAGGCTAGTTTTGAACTGATTATATAGACTGTGGAATAAAAAACACGCCTAAATAGCAAAAAAAAAAAGACTGAACAACAAGAGCCAAAAGTCAATGGACAATTACAAATCCGGATATATTATATAACTGTTGAAAAACTAAACAACTGGAAAACAAAATAGGATCTCGCATGCTCGTACACACTACCTCTATGACGAAACATCTTAAACGGGACAAGTCGAGAAGCGAAAAAAAAAAGAGATAAATACCAGGAAAGGGTGTTAAGTAAATTTCGTTTTATAAATTCTGAAATGTGCTTTCTGCAGGTTTAGCAAATTATCAATCACAAAAAAATCAAACGATCTATAAATAAATATCTTTTGTAAAACATAGCAGATAAGTTTAACCCTATCAACTCATCTTAAGAATGAAGTACTGTGAGTCTGCATTTGTCGGAGCACTAAATGTTCGCTGAAGTCGTATTTGGGCCAACAAGTCCAAATAAATTTGTTTCTGAATTTCGACATGAATGCCACAACGATAGTAGCAACAACACATGACAGAAATGTACCTGAACAATTTGAGAAATATAGCAAATTGTAAAACAATAACAAATAATGAACGATATTCGACACCAACGCATAGAGGCACCTCATTTAAAATCGTGTAATACTACTGTTGAACGATTTTCCAAGATGTTATATTTTTTTTCAATAACAATGCTCTCATTCCGGTGCATATGTAAGTTGGGAAGTCAATTCATATTGGCGTAATGCACCAATAAAGGGTAAAACTTTACTATTTTTTTTGCGTTCGTTTTTCGTTGGTTTGCATATCGTTTTACGTTTGTCTGTATGCTCATTTGCTAGGCCGTTTGTTCATCCGCCTGCGTTCAGAAAACAAGTAAATAGACACTTACCTCAGATAGTACACTAAAGGAAATTTTTATTTTAGTATTTCATATTTGATAAACCTCCATTTACGTTATCGTCACAGATTTTACTTGTGGTTACACGTGAACATTTGTTCTTTTTTTGTTAGCTTTTATACCAAACATTTCAATCAACTAACCAACTCACATACTGCAGTAATGAAAGCGGGAGGTTTGGCATGCCATACAATCTGGTTTTAACTACCATTTCTTTTGAAATGCCTCTGCCTATTCAATGCCATTATAGCATGATTTGCGAATACATGTACATGGTTAATTCTACCAAACGTGATAATGAAATATAATTTGCAGCGTTTGAGCAAAACCTGACATCAGTGTGAAATTATTTTGAAATAAATCCTTACTCCTAAAAGTACATATATGTTATTTATAGGATAATCAATTGCACATAGTGACTATATCTGCAATATTCACGATGCTTAATTGATAAATTTGTTGATTTCATGTACATTGACTATTAATTTACATATCACTGACAACTTTGAGGTACTTTTTGAATATTCTTGAGAATTAGTTTTACGAGCAACGTCGTTAAGGAATTCTTTGTTACAGCACTTCTCTGTGATTAACCAGAATTTATTTCAATCAGTATTCTCCATATTTCATCACCTGTCAACGTAGCTTAAGTGCTATAGGTGCTGATATATTAACTATTGTTTTGAGCATCAACGTTAACAAAAATATAAATATAAATTTGCATGCTGTTTCTCATTAACCTAGTTTGTTTGGTTTTTTTGGTAAATGAGTTGTGAAATAGATAGACCATAGATAGGTACCATGTCTCGTTTTCACACGAGATGCTTGAAGCAATTTGGCCTGTCCGTTAAATGTCTTATCAATGAAGTTTACATGACTACTTTAGGTTTGTTTTTATACTTTTATCCGATGACTTAAACTGCTTTGAATCTTTATTCGAACGTGTATACCAATTCTATGTTATAGGTGTATACCCGCTTTGTATCGCTATTTTACATCCGATCTATATAATTGTTCTATGTTCGCTGTCTTACTTTCGTGTCTAAATGCTTTATAACTTACGTTTACATTCGATTTCTTTGATATCAGCTTGATATCGTTTCCGTATACCATCTTTATATTCTTGTATACTCGCTTTATACTGTTCGTGTATGCCGTTTTATTTCGTAAGTGTCTACACATTTTATATCGTTGGTGTACATTTATTAGATATCGTTCGTTTATACCAACTTTATACTGCTTTTGTATTCCGCTTTATAACTTTCGTTTATACACTCTTTCTATCGTTCGTAACAATCAGCTAAAATGGTTTTGTACACGCACTATATATAGTTCTTGTCTACATTCTTTGTATCGTTCTGTTATATCGATTTTGTATACCTACTTTGTATCGTTCACGTATTCCCAGCATATGTTGTTTGTGCATACATGCTTTATATCGATCTTGTATACCTGCTTTATATTGTTGACACATAACTGCTTTATATCGTTCGTATTTTCCTGATTTATTTCCTTTGCATTTACTGTCTTAATCGGGTATACCTCCCTTATATCGTACCTTAACCACTGTATTTATCTTTTGTATAACCGCTTTATATCGTTCATATAATACGGCGTTATATATTTCTAGCACGCCCGCTTTATATAGTTCTTGTATACCCATTTATAATATTTTTGCGTGCCCGCTTTTTATTGGTTGTGTATTCCATTGTAATATCGTTCTTATATGCCCACTTTCTTTCGTTTAATATTGTTCCTTTATACTTGCTCCATACTGCTCCAATATATAGCGGGAATATTTTACCGGTATACACGCTTTATACTGTTCTTTTATACCGGCTTATATTTTTCGTTTTATGCCCAGTTATATTGTTTTTTGTGTACCAGCTTTATATTGTTCGTTTCTACACGTTTTATAACGTTTGTATCTATACTTTTTATATCGTTCTTAGAGATTTGCTTGACATCGTAATTATATACTCACTTTATATCTTTGTTGAAATCTTTCGTTATATCGTTCGTGTATACCGTTTAACATCGTTCGTTACAGTTCGCATCAACATTTGTTGTACTCCCACTTTATAAAGTTGGTGCCTCCAAGCTTTATGTCGTTCGTTTACCTCCGTTTTAAATCGTCTATTTATACATTTTTTTTTATCTTTCTTGTGTACCTGCTCTAGATCGTTCGAATATTTCTTCTGTATATCGTTTATATCGTTTGCGGTTAAGGGCTTTATATCTTTCCCGTTTGCCTACTTTACAGCGTTCGTGTTAAACCACTCTGTGTTTTATTGTATAACCACTTTATATCGTTTGTACATACCAGTTTGTTTTTTAAACTGGAGCATAGCCGCATTTTAAATGTTTGTGTGTAAACGATTTTGATTGTTTGTTTTGTTTGTTTTGTTTGGATGTTGTTTAACGCCACTTTCAGGAATTTGTTTCAGCTGTATCATGGCGTCCAGTTTTTATTGGAGGAAAGCCGAAGTACCCAGAGAAAATCCCCAACCTTAGGTAGGATAACTGGTAATCCTTGTCTATTAAGATTTGCAGTCAAACGCACCCTGCCCGCAGTGAGGTTCGCCAGTGTTGACCGACCATGTGATCTACAGCAGACGAACTACCTTAATCACTCCGCCACCGAGGCCCCTTTATTGTTGGTCTATGCCCGATTTCTAACTGTCTTGTTTAAACGCTTAATGTCGTACGTGAATAGCCACGTTATATAGTTATTTGACTCCCGCTTGTTATCCTTTCTTTTTGCTGCTATATATCGTTCTCGTATGCAAGCTTTATGTCCTTCTTATAAACCAGCTTTTTTTTATTCTAGTTTGCCAAAGTTATAGTATTCTTGTAAACCAACTGAAAATCGTTCGTGTATTTCCTTTTGGTATTGTTCTTTTATATCCACTTTATATGGCTTGTGTATACCCGCTTCATGTCTGTTTAACAATCCTGTTCAATAGTTTGAATACAGTCACTTGATAAATTTCGAGTCTTAACGCTTTGTATCGTTTGTGTGCATACTCTTTCTACCGTTTCATACCCGTTTTGTACTCTCGTATCGTTCGCATATAAATGCTGTATATGGATTTTGTATACCTTCTTTATATCGTTGACGTATACCTGATGCACATCGCTCTTGTATACCTGCTTATATCGACCTTGTATTCCCAATGTATATTGTTTACGTATACTCGCTTCATATCGTTCGTATTTTTGTCTATGTCGGCTTTATATCGTTCGTGTATGCCTCCTTTTAGCGTTTGTGTTTACCCATTATATGTTTTTATGGTTTAACCGCAAGATATCGTTCATATATACAAGCGTTATATCATTCTAAAAAACTCGCGTAGAATCGTTCTTGTATACCCGCTTTACAAGCTACTTTTATGCACGCTTTTTATTGTTATTGTATACTCGCTATTGTATGCTCGTATGATATCGTTCTACATGCGCTTTCTAATTTCCGTTTATTCCCGTTTTCCAAAGTTCGTGTTTACAAGCGTGATATAGTAAATGCATGACCGCGTTATATACTTCTTTATACCTTGTTGATATCATTTCATTATACACACTTCACATCATTCTGTATTGAGCTAAATATTCTATTTGTATACAAGCTTTATATTTTTTCTTTCGTTGCGAATTTATATTGCTCTTGTATTCCGCTTTTATATTGTATTTCTATGTCCAATTTATATTGTTCTTGAATGCCAGCATTATTTCGCACGTCTACACGTTTTATATAGTTAGTGTCTACACTCGTTATATCGTTAGAGTACATTCACTTTATATGATTCGTTTAAACCCGCTTGATATCGTTGCTATGTACCCGCGTTTGTTTCGTTCGTATACATTTCCTTTATATCGAGTGTGTATAGCCGTTCTGCATCGTTCACGTACACCCACTGTATATCGTTTGTTTATACTCGCTTGATATCGTTGTTGTATAACAATATATATCGTTCGTGTTTACCCCCTTTTGTCTTTTGTGCATATCCGATTTATATAGTTTGTACTTTTCCTTGTGTTATCGTTCCTGTTTACCTTCTATGCCGATTTCTGTTGTTCTTGTATTCCAGCTTTATTTCTTTCATGTATTCCTGTTTCATATTGTTCCATGAAGCCTGTTTTATATCTTTAGTGCCTAAACGTGTTTAGTGTCTATACGTTTTATCGTTGGTTTCTACACATTTGCTATCGCTTGGTATCCGCTACATTTCGTTCGTTTATACCTACTTTATATTGTAATTATATTCCCGCTTTTATATCGTTCTTCTTTATTCGGTTATATAAATTTCCGCCTTATATTTTTCGCTTATACAAGCTTTATATCCTTCGCGTATACACTTGTTTATCGTTCGTGTGTACCCTCTTGATAAGGACACTGTACAACAATTATTATATGATACACATACCTATAGTTCGTATGCCTCTTTGTACAATTTTAACTAACAATTAGGGTCGATATATTGTTCTGTTATACCCGTTTTAAATTTTTTGTTTTTGTGTACCAGCTTTATATCGTTCGTGTCTACACGTTCTATACCGTTTGCATCTTCACTTTTTATTTCCTTCGTGGATATTGGCGCGACATCCTAAGTGTATTCCCCTTTTATATTTCTGTCGTAGATGGCCGATTTCTGGTACATATGACCCAGTACAGATGAGCTCACGCGCAAACATCTGTACTTGCTGCGTCATCCAATTAAAACGCCAGAAACAAGAACGTTGTTATGGAAGTATAGCAACGTTCTTCTATGACGTTCCTGTTTCTGGCGTTCTGACTGGATTTTAGAGGCAATGGAGTATAAAACTATGGAGAGTCTATAGGATATAGCAATGTGAAAGTTGTTGGTTTACGGAAGAATAGGTGCTTTCATGCGTTTTTGGGAAAGACCTGTGAACTTTCACTCGTGATAGAAATTGTTATGTCTTTTGGCTGATTCTGCTGCGCTCCACTCGCGAAAAGACATAAAATTTCATATCGTTCGTATTTTTGTCTATGCAGGCTTTATATCGTTCGTATATACCTCCTTTTAGCGTTTGTGTTTACCCGTTATATGTATTTATGGTTTAACTGATTGATATCGTTCATATATACCAGCGTTATATCATTCTAAAAAACTCGCTTAGAATCGTTCTTGAATACCCGCTTTACAAGCTACTTTTATGCACGCTTTTTATCGTTATTGTATACTCGCTATTGTATACTCGCATGATATCGTTCTATATGCGCTTTCTAATTTCCGTTCATTCCCGTTTGCCTAAATTCGTGTTTACAAACGTGATATAGTAAGTGCATGGCCGCTTTATATACATCTTTATACCCGCTTGATATCATTTCATTATACACACTTCACATAATTTTGTATGAAGCTTAATATCCTATTTGTATACCCGCTTTATACTTTTCTTTCATGGCGAATTTATATTGCTATTGTATTCCGCTTTTATATTGTATTTCTATGTCCAATTTATATTGTTCTTGAATGCCAGCATTATTTCGCACGTCTACACGTTTTATATAGTTAGTGTCTACACTCGTTATATCGTTAGAGTACATTCACTTTATATGATTCGTTTAAACCCGCTTGATATCGTTGCTATGTACCCGCGTTTGTTTCGTTCGTATACATTTGCTTTATATCGAGTGTGTATAGCCGTTCTGCATCGTTCACGTACACCCACTGTATATCGTTTGTTTATACTCGCTTGATATCGTTGTTGTATAACAATATATATCGTTCGTGTTTACCCCCTTTTGTCTTTTGTGCATATCCGATTTATATAGTTTGTACTTTTCCTTGTGTTATCAATCCTTTTTACCTTCTATGCCGATTTATGTTGTTCTTGTATACCAGCTATATGTCTTTCATGTATTCCTGCTTCATATTGTTCCATCAGGGCCTGTTTTATATCTTTAGTGCCTAAACGTGTTTAGTGTCTATACGTTTTATCGTTGGTTTCTACACATTTGCTATCGCTTGGTATCCGCTACATTTCGTTCGTTTATACCTACTTTATATTGTAATTATATTCCCGCTTTTATATCGTTCTTCTTTATCCGGTTATATAAATTTCCGCCTTATATTTTTCGCTTATACAAGTTTTATATCGTTCGCGTATACACTTGTTTATCGTTCGTGTGTACCCTCTTGATAAGGACACTGTACAACAATTATTCTATGATACACATACCTATAGTTTGTATACTTCTTTGTACAATTTTACTAAACAATTAGGGTCGAAATTGGGAAGTCAGGACTTTTACACTGTCAGTCTTTACCTCCCCAAAACCTTGCTGTGGGCAACTCTTGAATTATATGTGCACAATTATTATAAGGATGACAGTACTACGTAAGCATCTTTAGAAACATATTTTAGTTTTCATATCTCGATTCAGATTCGTATTATTATTTAGAACATATAAATCAAGATTTGTAATCGTGACTTGACTTTCGACTGTGGTTGTTTGGTCGGTTGCCATTCTTTAATTCACCAGCCTTATTTCATGTGTGTAATTGAACAAGGTGTGAAAACCGCATCATTTTAAATAAATAAGGGGGCCTCGGTGCCCGAGTGTTAAATGCAGTTAATAATGTTCTACCGATAATGTGGTCTGTTAACATTAAGGTTTTGTACTAATATTCTAGAGTATATAATTAAATTAGACATTTTCATGCTTGAAGAACAAATTTACTTGGGACCACCACTATCGGAGAACCTACAATTCAACAGATTTAAGCACGAAACTTTTAATGGCTTTTAAAATTTTATAACCTTGGATAATTTTGACTATTATTCCCAGCCATACTTTTAATGATAAATTTCACTTTCGAAGTCCGATGCAAATGCTTTTGTTTGCCATTTTAAAAGACTTCAATTTAAGGTTATCGCCCTTGTTAATTTCAAGACAAATTGCCGACCGGGGATGAAATATTCGTAAAATGCATGTAATTTTATATTTTTATATTATGTTTAATTTTAATATTATGTGAAACAAACAAATTATTCAATGAATAGACGCCATTTTGAAACTGGTTTCAATATCTCCGGGGTTTTACATGGTATACGGTATAATATCCCACATCTTGATTAACCAATCAAATAGTAGGGATTCACTAGATACATTACTTCAGCAGATTATAAATTGATATACAGCAGAAATATCCGAGATGGTACATAAGAAAGATATAAAGCGGGTATAAAGGAATGATATAAAGTGGATGTACACGAGCGAGATAAAGCTTGGAGACAAATATGTTGCAGTGAATTGTAACAAACGACGTCAAACAGGTATACATAACACAATATACAGCGGATTTAGAAGAAAGATGTAAAGAGGGTATACGCTTCAGAAGTCAAACGAACGAAAAAAATGTAGATATAAACGGTGTTAAATGAATAGACACGAACGATATAAAGCTAATACACAAAAAGCAACATAAATTGGACATAAACGAAAAATATAGAGCGGGAATATGAGAACAATATAAAGAGGGTATACAAGTATCAATACCCGCTTTATACTGGATAGGTATAAAGCGGTTATAAAGGAACAATATGTAAGAAAGAGAGCATATAAGTGGTATGCACGAACGATAAAAAACGGGCAGACAAAAACCTTATAAAGCGGGTATTCAAGAACTAAATAAAGCGGGTGTTCTAAAATATATAAGGCCGAAAAATATCAACGATATGAAGCTGTCATACAAAAATTAAATACAGCAGTTAAACAAGAACGCTATATATGAGGTATACACGAACGATATTAAGCCGGTATAAGCAAACGATATAAATCGGGAAAATACAGACGATATAATGCAATTATATGTCAGCTATATAAAGTTGGTATACAAGATCAATATAACGCGGGTATACGGTGAAATATACAATGGGAATACGTGAACGATATAAAGTAGTTATACAAAATCGATATTAGCAGATATATACGAACGATACACAGCGTGTAGACAAGAATTATTTTAACAGATTGTTACGAATGATATAAAGTGGTTATAAGGGTACAATATTGTAAAAATATTTACGAACGATATAAAAAGTGTAGAAACTGACGATAAAAAGCGGCATACACGAACAATATCAAGACAGTATACAAAGATATAAAGCCTGTATACGGAAGCGATATCAATCTAAGTGGTTTCGGATATACATATATATCGGTGGTTTTTTCCTATTTTTCTTATTTAGGCGTCTTATTTAATTCAAGTCTATATAATCTGTTTAAATCTAGCCAACATCGCAGATGAAGAGGAATTTGAAATGCGCCTTCCAGCAATGATATAACATGAATTGTGTTGACAGAAGTTGCATAATAAAATTCTGTAGTCAGACGTAATCATATGATAGAAATGACACGTTGACTTGACGTGAAGACATGATAAACAGTCCAGTCAATGTAGCTTCTTTAGATTTCACTTTAATAATTAGATTTCAAATAATGCTTGAAAATACAACTTATAAACATACATACCTTCTACATCCATCAAGGGAGCCTCATTGAATTTGAGTATAGGAATTCATTTAATCCTCTCCTCAGATTTTTTCCGCATTGAATATATATATACAAATCAAAGCTATAAAAACGTCACTTCACAAGAACAATACAATCCTTATTATCTGTATACGGTTAATCGTATCACAGTCGCTAGTTTGTTTTATCGAAACAATCGACTGTATTCATAAAGGTGTCGTGATAATTAACAGTTTTGAAATTATTATTCCTTTTCTTCTAATTGCTTTAACCTAAAAATGCAAGCATTTCATGAACTGCTCTATTAGCATCATAGATGATATAATTTAAGTATAATAAGGAAAGTTGTTTGTTTTCTGTGGTGCTCCTCCAAAAAAACTTGGCGCCATGATATAGATGGAAAAATGATGATCGCGACTATCTTTCGGCAAGGAGTGCTTGAAACAACATTTATTGAACAAGTATTGCTGTTTTTCCTTCTGCATTGTTGGGCTTCCTTGGGATGCTATTACTTTCTTATGAAACACATATTAGGGTAGTAAATGCAACTCAAGATTCTGGTTGATGATTATATAACATTATTCTCTCTTTGTGACTTAAAGTAGTATTAACTTGTATGTATTTTTGCTGATAGGATACTGTCGTGGAATTACATTTTGTTACAAGACGTCGTACATTAAACTTGCATGTTCAAATACAACTATGCATATTTCATCAATGTTAACTAGATTCAATACACTATCTTGTAAAATTTGCTAGTAAACTAAACAAGATGAAACTAGCAAGGACAAACTTTAATTGGTGCGATTGGACAACAGTAGTGCAATCAGTTCATTTCAATAGATCAATATTACAAGAACACTGATAATAGTATGTAATCATGGAATGTTGTAAGCAAAATGATATCTACCAGCATCATTAATGTGATAATAGCGTTCTCATGAAACTTGCTCTCTGAAGATGTTTAGTTATTCCTTCTCATGAATTGGTAAAACCGGAACAAAATTGCTAAATTAATCACTGACATAAAATATTTTATGTTTCCTAGTACAACGACTTACCGAGAATTGCAATGCTTGTGCCGCGTGTTTCTATGTCAGTTATTTAAACGATCAAATACAAACTGTAAATGGTCCTGGTAACATAGTATGGTTTGTCTTGTGATTGTAAGGGATGATAAGTGTTTAGTCAGTAACATATGAACATTGCTTTCATATTGAAGGTTACTGTATGCAAATAAAGGAATTCAAAAACAATTTACATTTCCAAAGCAAGATAAAAGTAGGAAAACTACTTAACTCCTGTTAAAGTATCAATATGTTTGTTTTAATTTTGTACTCTTTTAATGCATTTACACGATATTTTCAGTACAGAAACTTCTGCAGCCTAATGGTGTAGGAATAACTCTGCTGAGAAAACATTACCATCGGAATGACCAATTTCAATCCTTGTTAAAAAATACCCGACCACACATTGCCGAATTCCGACTTGATAATCGCCTCAGTGTTGACAGCAGTATCTTAGCGCCCCGTTTGTTGTCGTTCTAACACATTTAATCATACGTACAAACACAAATATGTAGAGTGTGGCATTTTGCGAGCAAAATAAACGCACTCAGAATAAACCTATGTATATTAATCCATATTCTATTAAGTCAATACTTTTTTCCCGCTATGGAGTATAGAGTACCGTAAGGAGTCCTTACATGCTGTTCATTTTAGAAATTGTTCAAAGTACTCATTCTTATTAACCATAAAACAGTGTTTTTCGCATTTAAAAATTACATTTTGCGTCTTTGTAAAATATAATACTTTCAAGACAAGAGTGGTTTAAGTTCAATCTTTCACGTATATAGTTTATTATGCTCCCAGGACTTTTTATGCGAGTCTGAAGCAATTAAATTCTATTTAAATTGAAAGAATATAAAACGATAGTAATGTCTTTCTAATAAAACAATGGAAGGAGAAATGCATTTTAGCAAGTGTGTCAAAAATAAATAAGTGCACTACTGCACAATATTTACAAAAAAATAAACTGCAACTGGCAACCAGATTTCTTAACGACGTACGCGTAAAGTTTGGAATTACCGAAGCGCAAGTGCAAATAATATTTTATCCCATGTAAAACTAATCAAAACGAATTCCCTCAGTAAAATGTGCATCAAATATGTTATAACTTGTCAACACATCATAGGAAGAATTACTTTGTAGAGATCTAACCACTGTATCAATATAACTGAAGTATCGAGTCAACTGAGTTAGCAACATCGTAAATACCCTGAAGTATGTCTAATACAGACCTAGCAGTATTGATCTACATCAAAATAATCTTTTTTTCAAATTGTTTACCTCGGTTCTCATCCATTCTATTGCACAATAGTATCTAGGGGCGAGGAATAAGCACAACCGCTTGAACCTGAACAAATGAAAGTTAATTCGTTTGTCGACGAAAGTAAAGTTAAAGAATTCATAGACCAACAAAAGACAAAATCGACTGCAAACAAAATATTGATGATGTGAAAATATGATAAAATTTTACATAGTCAAATATTACCTAATGGTAAAGATAATGAATAATGTCTTAAAAGCACTCCAAAAATTACTACTATATAATAAAAGGTTAATAGCAAGAATATTGGGAAATATTATCCCTCGCAAGATGCTATATTGCACTAGCAATCTTGTGCAGTATAACATCTTGCGAGGGAGAATATTTACCAATATTCATCCAATAACCGTATAATATAATGTATTATATTATATTATATTATATTATATTATATTATATTATATTATATTATATTATATTATATTATATTATATTATATTATATTATATTATATTATATTATATTATATTATATTATATTATATTATATTATATTATATTATATTATATTATATTATATTATATTATATTATATTATATTATATTTTGTTATAATATTATATACTTTACTTGCGTTGAGTACGTTTTCCCTTCACCTTGAATGATTGACAAACGTTTACCGTTATTCCACCCATCAATTCCTTTTATTATATTTAAAGCGTGCGTTTGTTGATGTCACGAACATTCTATACAAATCTCAATTAGGGCGTTACAAATTACACTCCTGACTTCACATTGACTTCTTTGTCAATATAGTCTAAATTAACGTTACGAGGTGACCTTAAGTTCGCACGGTACTATCTATTCATATATTATAAGGTGACCATACGTTGAACCGATACCATCTATTAGTTCAGCATTTAACACGAAATACATCGCGTGTGCCTGTAATTTAAATTATATACATCTACAAATTAAGGTGTGACTAATTATATTACAAACTTCACATTAAGTACTAACCAATAATGTGTCCAAAATAGCGTTGAATTTAGCGACATAATCATTATAAGCAAAAAGGTTACATTAGAGTTTGTCGTGGATGACCCTATTCTTAGTACATCATTTTTATACCTCATTCTACAAACGATTTTGATCACGCATGGTTTAAATGTTGCTTAGTGACCTAACAGTGAAAGCAATATACCGGTTTTGTATGTCGACGTGCATCATATCTGCAGTGTAACTGATATTACACTTTAATCTTTTTTTTTTGCGGACGGCGAGATTTTAGTCTACAATTCGCATGTCAAATTATAATAAAAATCGCATTAATACAAACGTATAATTTAGCTAATAATTTCAGTATAGATGGTGAATAAAATTAAGATTGCTTATCAATTAACATTATTTTCAAAAAAAGATATGCTTGACATATGGGAATGATACAAGAGTTGATAAATGAAAATTCTACCTAGAATATACATCTAGATAGCCCTGAATGCGAAAACAGATTATGAAAGAAATCATCACTGTTTAAAGTTAATTGATTCTCACTAATGAGACAGTGTGGTACCTATTTGTATCCACGGGTGAGATAAGAATTTCACGCTCCTATACCTGCAAAATTGTATTGTGAAGTCAGCTGTCGGTTCTGCATGTAACACTACTGATGCTCAAATGAGATCTCAAGTTCAGTTTTATATGCTATATACAAGAACGATGTTAATGGGGTATGCTAGAACGATATAACGCATGTATATAAAAACGAAATAAAGCTTTTACACAATAAATAAATATAACGGTTAAACACAAGCGCTATACAGGATTTATTCACGAACGATATGAAGCCGGCATGGCCAAACGATGTAAATCGGGAAAATATGAACTATATAAAGCGGGTATACGTAAACAATATAAAGCGGGTATACAAGGTCGATATAAGCGGGTATTCAAGAACAATATATGACACGCACAATATTCATCAGTTATACATGAACGATATCAAGATCGTGTACAAAATCGATATACAGCATTTATTTGCAAACGACATAAAGAGGAAACAAATAAATAAAACAGGTATAAAACGATATAAATAGTATACACGTGAACGATACAAAGCGTGAGGACCCGAAAGTGCGGTACACAAATTATTTAAGAAGATTGTTACAGCGATATCAAGTGGGTATACACAAGCGCTATACGGCGGGTATACACGATCTTTATAACGCGGGTATAAAGGAATGACATACAGCGGGTACGAAAAAAATATATCAAGTTTTTATAAGCGAACAATATCAAGCGGATATACACGAAAGATTTAAAGCTGGTTTTCAAAAATAAAATAACTTGGGCATACAAGAACAACAAATTCGGCAAACAAGAACAATATAAAGCGGGTATATCAGACGGATATAAAACTTGTATACGAGAACGATATATAGCAGCTATAAAGAAAGGATAATAAGAGGGTATCAAACAACTATATAACGTGTATATACTGATGGATATACATACACGTACGATATCCAGCGTTAAGACAGTACCGTAAGAATGCGGGCATAGGACAACGATAACAATCAGATCTACACAAACACTCAAAAGGCGGCTATGCAACAACTTTATAGAACTGGTATATACAAACTATATAAAGAGGTTACACATTAAATAAACAGAGCGGCTTAACACGAACCGAATAAAGTAAGTAAACCCGAAAGAAAATAAGCCGCTAAAAGCAAGCAATATTGATCGGGAAAGCACAAGATCGGGTATATATATGAACGAGATACAGAGGGTACATCAACGATATGAAGTGGATATACAAAACGATATACAGCAGAAATATCCGAACGATATAGTGCGGTACCGTTTTTTACATGGCTAATGACTACTGATGGATATGTCAATTTTGCAAAATGAACAACTTTAATGTGTTTATGACACTAAACAGAAATAATATTGATAAAAAGCATCGTTGTTATTTATTTGCGTAATTCCGTCAGTAATGAACGTACGTCCCCTTGTGCTTTTGGGTATAAAGTGTTGATGCATAAACACATATTCAAGTAACTTTATAAATTGAAATAACAACCAATAAAGCATTCTATTTTTTACACCTTTTATACTCATTTCCATCATTTAAAACCACTAATAATTGATTATCCTATAAATAACATGTATGTACTTTTAGGAGTCAGGATTAATTTCACAATAATTTCACACTGATGTCAGGTTGCTCAAACGCTACAAGTTATATTTTATTATCACGTTTGGTAGAATTAACCGTGTACGTGTATTCGCAAATCATGCCATCAACAAACGGTCTTGCAAACGTAAAACGAAATACGAAACAACGAACAACGAAAAACGAACGCGAAAATAGTAATGTTATACCTTTTATGGGTGCATTATGCCAATATGAATTGACGTCTTGAAAAGGATTATATTTATTTCTTATTTGTTTGAGAGTTCTTTATTAGACATTTTTAGCAGTTTGTCAGCTATATCATGGATTCCAGTTTTTATTGGAGAGGGGGAAGTAGGAGTACAAAGACTCTAACACTACCCCTATGTTAACAGACCACGTCTGCATAAGAACATGATTATATGCCTTATCCATTAGGCCACCGAGGCCGAAAAATGTAACTAAAAAGACACTTTGTTATATAAGGCTTAAATTAAAGAATGGACACCGACCAAACAATCATAGTCGAAAGTTAAGTCAAGATTGCAAATCTTGGTTTATACACCATTTTCTGAATAATAACTATGGACATATCGCTTTTGAACGTGAAACAAAAGAACCTGAATCATGATATGAAATCTTAGGTATGTTTCTGAAGATGCTTACGTTGTACTGTAATCGTTATAATAATTTTACACATATTATTCAAGAGTTTCCGCCAACAAGGTATTGGGGAGTTAGGGACTGACAGTGTAGAAGTCTCGATTACCCAATTTCGACCAAAAATGTTTAGCAAATTACAAAGACGTATACGAACTATCTATATGTGTATCATAAAATAATTGTTGTACAATGTCCTTATCAAGAGAGTACAAACGAACGATAAAAAGGGGTATATGAGAACGATAAAAACATTGTATAAGCGAAAGGTATCAGGCAGAAAAAGAAGATTTATAAAACCGGATATACACGAACGATACAAAGCGGGTGTACAGTTAAAATATATAGCGGGCATAAACGAACGAAATTATTTGGATACAAAATGATAGCAAGCGTGTAGACATCAACGATGAAAACATGTAGACACAAACGATATAAAACGGGAATAATGGAAAGATATATAGCAGGAATATATGAATGACATTATACAATTAAGGACTTTGATATAGGTCACTATCAGGACTTATCAGACAGAGAAAATATAATATTCACTGAGCTTTAAGGCTGATGAATCCTGATAGAGACCGTATATCTAAATCATTATATTTTTTATTACATTATGAGTTTTTAAATTGGTTTCTATTGGTCAAGACCAGTCAAAACTCCGGACCGTTTATTCTGACATTGTTTGATTAAAATCAATATTGACTACCTGTTTCGATCACGTTGTTGTCACGTGGCTTTATTCTGACATTGTTTCATTAAAATCAATATTGACTATCTTTTTCTATCACAATGTCATGTGGTTTTACTTTTGAGTTGTTTTTTTGGGGGGGGGGTGGGTTTGGGGGTTTGGTTTTATTTTTTGTTCTTTTGTTTTGGTTATATAATGATAAACTAAAAACTATTATTTTACTTTCAGCATTAAAAAGGTAATATGTTAATGAGACAACATGATTTCAATGCAAATACATGAATTTCATACCAAAATATTGATTTTATTGCAAATGTCAATGAGACAAAAATAATTCCTCTGTCTGATTATTAAACTCTTTAGATTTGGAATAGACTCAAACATTAATGTTAACCTCAACCTTTGGCTTCGGTCAATATTAATATTTGAGTCTATTAAAAGTGATATCGACGTCTACAAAAGACTATAATTGTATGTTATTACATGAATAAAACCACCATCTCATTTGATCAGAAAAAATGTGGATGGCTTTTTTACTGGAGCACCTGCTTACATTTTGTAATTCTAGTTACCCTTAATATTTTAATTAAATGCTGCATTTTGATATCAATTTGCTGATAATCCTGAAATTACAGTTTCAAATATGGAAAAGAGTATAAATGAATCAATATATCTCTTCCATTTGTTGTTGACACGCACGATGTATGTATAGCTGACAATCGATTTGATTGGACGAATGAATTTATTAGACAGCTTTTCTGTTTGGTTAAACATAAAAACCAGGTCAATATCGGTTTCCGCTTGACTACTATGCTGCGGAATCGTGCAGCGTACAAACATTATATATAATTTTAGTACTGTTGCGTTTTATCGTAACCCGAATGTTGTTTTCAGCCAATAGACCAATCAAAAACACGCAAAATTATATAAATGCAATAAAAAGCTGGTATACAAGAACAATATCAATCAGCCATGTACGGTAAAAGGAACGATATCAAGACGGAATGTACAAACTATATCAATCGGATATGTATACACGACACAATGTTGTTAAAATGAATGATATAAAAGGGTTATACAAGCAATATATGCAACAGTAAGAAAAGACTGCTCTAAAGCACGAATGATATCAATTGGGAATACAAGAACGATATTAAGCGGGTATATAAGATCGATATCAAGCTGGTATAAAAGAACGATATCAAGCGGATGTACCCAAATGATTTACAGTGGTTATATGTGAACGATGCAGAACGGGTATACAAACTCAATATAAAGCAGATGTATACGAACGAAACAACTCGACGCGGGTACACAAAAACGATATAAAGCGGGTTAAAACGAACCATAGAGAGTGAAAGTACTCTAACGATACAACGAGTGTAGACACATAGCTATGTAAAACAGTGCTGACATTCAAGAACAATATAAATTTGGCATAGAAATATAATATAAAGCAGAATTTAAGAGCAATCTAAATTTGGCATACAAGAACACTATAAATCGGGTATACAAGTAGGATATAAAGCTTTATACTGAACGATGTGAAGTGGGTATAATAAAACGATATCAAGCGGGTATAAAGAAGTATATAAAGCGGCGATGGACTTGCTATATCACGCTTGTAAACACAAAGTTAGGAGAACAGGTATAAACGAAAATAAAAAATCGGGCATAGAACTATATCAACCAAGTATACACGAACGATATCAAGCGGGTATACTTGAACGATATAACACAGGTATAATTGAACTATATCAAACAGGTATACTTAAACTACGTAACGCTCTAAAAAATTCAGAATAACAAGTCAATCTAAAAATTTTTATGTAATAAAGAAATTGTGGAGAATGATTTTTTTTTACTTCTCGTATATTTTTGTTTGGTAAGGGTTACTTTCTTTCTGTTTTTGAATTTTTGTTTCCAGGTTCGGGTTATGTTCAGGTAAAACTTATTTTTATTAGCTCCTTGACTTTTGCTGCCTGTTATTTAATCTGAGTTTTTGCGTATTTTTCCTCTACTAAGACTGAGGCTTAGATATGATGGATTTGAAATATCAACTTAAGTTTTGCCACTAACTAAATACGCATTTAAAAGAAACATAAGATACATTATTGTTCCATGACAAATAGTTAAACGAACAGCTACACAATTAACCCTGTAATGGATAGTCCATTGTAATACATACTTTTTATTTTGGGTTATACAAAGTGTTGTACTTTAAGATGTGGCAAAAATGTGTCACACTCAACAGACTGTATAACATTTAATGTCGCCATGATGGGTATGCGCACGTGTTGCAAATCCTGAGGTAATGTCATGTGTTTCTTGAATTCAACATTATCTTTAAACATACATCTCATGTAAGACAAGACGATCCTTACACCTAATTCATAATATAAGCATCAAAGCAAACGCAGGACAATAAATCACTAGACATACCTGACAAAACAATTACAGGAAGGACACTATCGAAGTCATAATATACAAGTCTAGAAGATTATGCAACGATACATATAGGTTTATTTTTGATATATATATAAATAATTTTTGGTCAAACAGGATATTTCCTGTTATTTGCTAGTCCAGAGGAGATAATTTCTTTTAAATAGGTTTAGCAGTCATAGCTTCTATTACCTCCCCTTTGGTATCACCCAAAAGGTGACGTTGACATTGATGTGTCGGCAAAGGTATGAACTCTAGAATTACATTCAATAACAGAATTGTATGTTAATTACATACTAGAAACACATTGATAATCTGTGGCACAAGTAATTAGTGGTCATTTAAGAGAAAGTTTTGTCATGATTTGCTCCATAAAATCTGTCGAGGTAATAATTAAGTGGTGAACATTAGAGAAAGTAGTGTCAAGATTGTATCCATTTTCCTGACCAAAGCTATTAAAATGACAGTGGGGAAAACTGTACAGCTATAATCAATTTGATGTATGTTGACACAAATGTTCGTTTTATTACGGTCAAGTATATATCAACAATAACAATTTCTTAACCCACCCCAATTACCAGGTTTTATGACGTATTGGTTTTATCGTGCTTTTATCTCTTTATTTCAACACAAACAAGGATGGGGAGATTATTGTCTGAAAAATGTTTGCACCAAAACTGTGGCGAATAATATCTTTGATGGGTTGGGTTCCTCATTATAGTAGTAACATTTTTTCTATTTGTATGTAAATATGTTTTATGATTTTTGTATTATGTTTTGGTAATTTTAGTAATAAATGGCATTTTCAATTCAGTGCCGAGTTTTCTTCTTCCATCCCATCAAATGGAGTACAGCCTGTGTTGACAAAATTATCTAAAGTTATCATTACGATATAAGGTATCCAATCAACTAGCACAGTTAATTTTGTATTTTGCATTGGGTTTAATATTTACATTTGATGGATATAACGATGGTGTACATGCAACGAATAACGTAACGTATGTTCTTAAACACATGTAAATTACATTGCAGTAAGCAGTCACTTTGCTAGTAATTATTTGTACTAACATATTGATGTGACCTCTTATATGACATTTTTGTTATAACTCTGTCGTGATATATAACGTATTTGGATCCTTAGTTAAGAAATGATTAAAATAGACACTATGAAACAATTAAAAACACTTACCCCTTTCTGCAGGGACATATAATAATCCATTAAAATACAAATACACAAGCAAAATTTAATTACGTACATTACTTCCTTAAGTGCCAGAGATGTCAGAAGATATTACAAGTTAACTGAATTGAAATTCTGCCATAATTTAAAACATCCCGCATTGAATAAATGGTATTCCAAAATGTTCCTATTTGTTTCGTCCACATTAAAATTCGTTTCTTCGCAAATTGTTAATACACATTAGATCAACTGGATTGTACGATCTAGACCATGCAAAGTGATTTTATAGAAATGAATTTAAATTACCTACTTTAATGTTTATTTGTTGACCTGGCTATTTATTTCAGATCCTGTTACACGACCATGATAACAACATTATATATGGACATGTTATAAAAAGTCTGAAAGAAATGAACGCCTTGAACTATTTTAAAGTTTTATTTGAAATTGATCTTATTATGTCTTAAAAAAGAACACAAATACAATAATGTCAATTGCCGAATAAATCTATATAAAGATCACACTTAATGAAATTAATAACAGTTGTACCCATAACACTTTCCTAACTGTATTTGAAATATGCTTTGGGTTGAGCGCCACAGACGAGTCTTGTTTGGGTGCGTGACATTTGAAATATTAAGGCATTGTGATATTTTCTTTACACGAATCTTATCTTTGAGAAGTAAAGTGGGTGTGCAAGTAGAAATGTCTTGTGACCTATTAATACTTAATTCGTTAATTCAACTAGATATATGATGATGTTTGCATTTCAAACGAGTGATATTATGTGTCATATCATTTATCACATGAAATGACTTTCAAATCTTGAATGTCCTTTAACTTGAATTAGCTTATGCCTATACCGTTAACGCAGGTTCCGGTTAAATGGGATTCATTTATATGTGTATCATATCGTATATATGTATTTTTCATTTATTTTATTAGCCACACTTTTCTTGTGCCATTTCCCTTTAAAAAATTAAACCGATAATCAAGAACAATATTGATGTTCCTATATATAAATGTATTTCCCCTTTAGACCGTTATTTTTTATTACCGAGGTGTCATGTTGTGCTTACGTTCGTTAAAAAATTCGTAATTATTCAAATCTCTAGTATTTTTATTAGTATATTTATAGTATTTTTATTCAAACTTAAATGA
Organism: Limnoperna fortunei; assembly: GCA_944474755.1. Lineage (NCBI taxonomy): Eukaryota > Metazoa > Mollusca > Bivalvia > Mytilida > Modiolidae > Limnoperna > Limnoperna fortunei. The sequence goes on from OX104111.1 coordinate 114,155,724, forward strand.
TTACAAGAAAAAATGGTCTTGTGCAATGTATTTTATAACCTTGACATTTGATTTTTGACGATATTTGTGCAACGGTATGCGCATGTTGTATTGTGTTTCTTGATTAATTTGTTTGCGTTTGTTTGAATGGTGTTTAACGCCACTTTTAACAATTTTAACAATTTTCCAGCTATATTATGTCGTCAAGTTTTTATTGGAGAAAAATCTTGTGTATCTCGAGGAAATCCCGGATCTTTGGTAGCTCAATTGATTGATGTATTTTTGCTGACAGGCAAAAAGGCTTTAAGATTATGTAAGATTATGATGTTGACCCTTAAACTACATAAACAAGGGTGTGTTGTACCTAGGTTGACGTTATCTCTCCAGAAGTTCTATGGTCGTCACCATGGCTTAATTATGGGAAATAAGTGTCAAAAAATACGATCTAACAATTTTGCTGAGTCATAGGTAGTGTTTCCTATTCCTGGATTTGACTTTTCCCTAGTCATGACAATCACTAACTCGAAGGGTGTCTAATTAGAGGCAGGCACTGCTCACTCGTCTAGAGCACCTGAGTGCACCTATGGCTTTTATTGGGTTCGGGTTACTCTCCTTCTTGTTTTGTTGTTGTTGGTGTTGTTGTTTGTGTTGCGTTTGTGTATATCCGGATTTGAAACTGTCACTTTATAATTTAGAAATTAAAATCGTCTATTATGTTGTAAATGCTTGTGTTAAAATGATGTCATATTCGAGGTGTAAGTCTAAATATGACGTAGATGAAGATGTTTCTGTTGTTTCTGCAATGTACAAATGTCTTTATCGCATATCACGTTTACTGTTAGATACAATTCAAAATGTTCCTTACATATCAATATTATGTTTTAATGACTTGAACATTTTAAGGCAATCCTCCACTTGTTATACTACATATCTGTTTTGTGTTTTAAAATAGAGTTTGACTTTTCTATTTCGGTATTAAATTGTGTGTTGTGTATGCTCGCATCGCAATAATTCGTTATGGTCAAGCTTAATTTCGTAGCTAATTTTTAGAACAAAACAACCATGATAGTATTGTCACGTTGAAAGGATCGTAAGATTATTATTATTTTGCTCGACTGATTTTACTATTTTTTAGTTTTAAATTATACATACAATATACACCTGGAAAAGGGTTAGGAACCCCGAATATTTTTGTTTTTTGTTTGTTGTAAATAAAGTTTAATTTTGATGATTTCGGTCATTAATAATTCTTTCATGTATAATTAAAATGATATGAGTGTTCGGTGTAAAATTTTAATCAACCGCTGTTTTCTGTCCACATGAAGCTTGCTCCCTTCATCACATCCAAAGTGCACTATTTTTCGTGCAACATATCGGTATTTGAATCCCGAATTTCAAAATTGCAAAATCATTTAAAGTAAGAAGGGCAAGGAGGCGGATATCAGAAGCAGAGAGATGACAAATCATCGGCATGTATTCCACTGGTTTTTCTTGCACGGCAATAGGACGTCATCGTGGCTATCATTATAGGCATTTGTCGCTTTAACAGAAAACACGCTGCCATGCAAGATATTAAAGACTGTTCCCGATCTTGTCGATTATCTGTGACAACCCAACGTGAAGATCTGAGCCTTGGTAGATTGGTTAGGCAAAATCCGTTTGCAGCAGGCACCTGTCTCAAGAAACAATAGTTACTTGGTCGAAATCTGTCAGAACAGTACGAAATCGTCTTAAAGCTGCAGGATTGTGGTCAAGAAGAGTCACTAAAAGCTCAATGCTTGATGATCGCCATCACAGAGACAGGTTGGCCTGGTGCAGAGCAAGACAACATTGGAACTTTAGAACCATGCGACGAATACACTGCTCAGATGAGAGCCGATTTTTACTCAAAGTAACTGATGGGCGAACCCGTGTTTAGAGGCATCAAAACCCGTCTTACACGCCAAGAAACGTTGTTCAAACAGTGCCTTTCGGTGGTGGCTCAAATGATTGCAAACTGGATCTAGTAATATCAATGGCAACCTTAATGTCGCAAAGTACACCCATGACGTGCTTACACCTGTAGTTGTACCTCATTTTGAAAGCCAACCGTTAGAGTCAAGGCCTGTTTACATGGATGACAACGCTACACCTCACCGTTCCAGGGCAGTAAGGGCATATCTGGAGAACGAAGCTGTCACCACTCTTCCGTGGCCTGCAAGAAGTCTAGATCTCAATCCAATAGAGCATTTAAGATCTTAGAGCATCCCTTGACAAGACAATGAGTAACTCGACCGGTGTCTAACTAGAGGCAGGCACTGCTTACTCGTCCGGAGCACCTGAGTGCACCCATGGTTTTTTCGGGGTTCGGGTTACTCTCTTTCTGTGTTTTATGTTGTAGGTTTTTGTGTTGTGTTTGTCTATATCCAGATTTGTAACTGTCCCTTGGCTTTTGGCTCTTGTTGTTCGGTCGGTTTTCTTTGCTACTTTCTTAAGCTTGCACTTGTGTTTAAGAAGTGGCCAGCAGGAATATATTTTAAGTTGCAAAGGTGCAGTCGGGAGATTTGGACTTTAAATCATTGATACACTAAAATGCTGAAGGTGCAGATTTTGGTCGCAATTGTGTGGTATAGTTATAAACTAGATAGGAACTGATCGATCTTTTAAATCTGGAGTAATTTAAGATTTCAATTATTTCTGATATTAAATTTGTTTTTTATCCTCTTTCCTTATACTAACTCGTTTAAGACTGTAACTAGCAAAATCAGGGATTAAGCTTGATACAGCTTTATAATATATTGAATTAGAGATTGTAAACAAGAATTGTATAAAGAATTTATACGGTTCAGAAGCAATAAATATTGTTTCATGCGGATATGATGCATACCAATCGGTTTTAGTATAATTGGTTCCAAGTTATCAAAACCCTATTGTGTTCTTTAGACAAAACACTAAAATTTAAAGATGTGTTTTTTCATTGTCTATATTAACTGTAAAATTAAACAATATAACGGTAAAATGCCACAGAACAAAGTAACGGGCACACTTTATCGAATAAAACTTATTTGATTAAAAATTCTACTGAGTAATTACAATATGAATTTGAAAACAAGGAAATCAATTGTTGCAAGGAAAGGATCGAACAATATTATCTGTTAGTGTATTGTTCTTGACAAAGATTTTCTACAAAAGTGCATTAAGAATTTTGTGTATAGAACGTAAAAAGGCTTCATTATCGTTCAGACCTCAGCCATTAAATTAATTCATAATAAAACAGGTCTAACAGTACCTAGTCATTTTGCTTGATGGTAATATTGAACAAATGACAGGCAATCAGCATCTTGTTGTGTATATAATGACGGTATAACCTTAAACGTATATTCACTGTTAAGGCGTTATAATAACAGGACAGTCACATTTACTTCATTTACAGTCAATAAAATGACCATGGCCATTACATTTTATTGAAGACTAATAAGCGGATAGACAAAACATATTGCATATTTGAAACTGGGTTGACTTTTTATGTTTGATACAAATAATGTTTGATGAAACAGTTCAATCAAATTTAAAATTCTGCAGTGTAAGAACCACATGAAGTTGCAAACAAGAAATTAATATCTGTGTTATAATAGGATCTGATCAACTGCAAAGTGCTCCCCTTGCAAACATGAATTGTATTGTTGTGTTCTATAAATTTTTGTGTGCTTAGAATGGCAAAATATTATTGGTTTGAGATTTTATTTTTATGTGCTTTATTTAAATAGTTTTTAAAAATATGTTGGGTAATAACTGAGCAAAAGTTAATGGAGGCATAACAGCTTAGGCCTCACAATTTGATTGATTGATTGATTATATGATCCTCTGAGCATTATTTAAGCTACATTCAGGATGAGTAAACAAACAATAAAAGCGTTCGAAAAATGTAGACCGAATGCGAAAATTTTGAATGCTGCTGGAAAAGTATAAGGTTAACAAATATAGCATTTGAAGCGGCTACAACATCAACATCTTCTTAAGGTGTCGTTCTGATGCAATGAGGGTGGCACTCTTCAAACGCGTTAACCACTGAGGTCGGCGGCTGGACTTTATGTATTATGAGCTGGTAACCTCCAAGGAGAGGTCATCCCTATCTGCTACCTGGGAACACGATTGACAGCTATGTGGGTCGGGCACTGTCAACCCTCACAGTATGGTCCCCTCCCACTAGAATAGGACAGTCATTTAAATTGTTTTTTATATTCGATCAATGTCAAGACTCATTTTCTTAATTAAGACATAAAATAATTATTACTTATTAGATCGATGAGACACATCACATATTTGAATGTGGTGTTGATCTTTAAATGTTTATTAACATCATGTTAATAAACATTTAAAGATCAACACCACATTCAAATATGTGATGTGTCTCATCGATCTAATAAGTAATAATTATAAAAATGTCATCGAAACAGAATTCCAACAATCAGTTTTAAAATAGTGTTCGTTAAATGCAATTTCAATGCATTTAAAGATATCTTTATCATTTAGTCATGTAATCATTATGAAAACGATTTCAATCTTTTGTAATAATTCTGTTAAATCAGATTAAAAAAACTTAATTTATCTTAAAACACATTTAAAAATTCTGCTTCGGTTAGTAGCAAATTTGATTAAGAATTCTGTTGATTAAGAACAATGTGAAGTTGAAAACAATGAAATTAATTGTTGCAAGGCAAGGACTTTCCTATTACAACAATATCTTTGGGTTAACAGGTTGGTTGTTACGTTATGATTGGGTCTACACTGATAATACCATTTAAGTGACTAATTGTTAGATTTTGAAAGATTAAATATTTGTTATTTCTCTAACAATTTTATTATTTTGTTGCTATTCATTGGGTTAGGCCTGAGAATACTATTCTTTCCAATTCTATTCAATTCATAAATATGTATGTGTAACACTTTGGCATGTGCATAACCATTAAGAAACCTTTGTTTTGGTAAGCAGATGCTATCTGTTAGTGTTATGCTTTCAAACATTAAACGCTATGGGCATGCTTTGTACCCGATAGGACAATCTTATCTGTTTGTATATTGTTTTTCACAAAGACTGTCTACAAAAGTTCATTAAGAATGTTGTGTATAGAACGTTTAAAGGCTTCATTATCGTTTAGACGTCAGCCATTAAATTAATTCATAATAAAACAGGTCTAACAGTACCTTGTCATTTTGCTTGAGGGTAATCTTTAACAAATGATAGGCAACCAGCATCTTGTTGTGTATATAATTCTTATCTGTTAGTATATTGTTTTTCACAAAGACTTTCCACAAAAGTTCATTAAGTATTTTGTGTATAGAACGTTTAAAGGCATCATTATCGTTCAGACGTCAACCATTAAATTAACTAGTAATAAAACAGGTGTAACAGTAGCTGTCATTTCGCTTGATGGTACCATTGAACAAATGGAAGGTAACGAAGCTTCATGTTTTGTATATAATTATCGGGTAAACTTTAAAGTATATTCACTGTTATGGCGTTATCATAACTGTACAGACACATGTACTTCATTTACATTCAATTAAATGACCAATGCCATTACTTATTTTTTTATCGACACTTTTACTGAAGTCTAATTAGCGGAAAGATAAAACATATTACATATTTGAAACTGGTGTTGACTTTTTGTTTGATACAAATACATTTTTAATGCAACAATCCAATTTCAAAATTTAAAATAGAATTCCAATAATCAATTTTAAAATATTTTTTGTTAAATGTAATTTCAATGTATTTAAACGATATTGATATTGTTGTTATAATTCTGTAAAATCAGATAAAACAATTTAATTTATCTTAAGACAATTAAAAACTCGCCTGAGTTAGTAAAAAGTTTGATTAAGAATTCTGCTGAGTAAGTACAATATGAAGTTGATGAGAAGGAAATTAATTGTTGCAATTAAAGCCATATCTTTTGGTCAAACAGGTTGGTTGTTATGATCTGTTTGGGTCAACAGTGATAATACCATTGTGGTAACTAATTGTTAGATTTTGAAAGATTAAACATTTGTTATTTCTCTAACAATTTTATTATTTTGTTGTTATTCATTGGGTTAGGCCTGAGAATACTGTTCTTTTAAATTCAATTTAATTCATAAATATGTATGTGTAACACTTTGGCATGTGCATAACCATTAAAAAACCTTTGTTTTGGTAAGCAGATGTTATCTGTTAGTGTTATGCTTTCAAACATTAAATGCTATTGGCGTACTTTGTATAAGATCGGAATTTCTTATCTGTTTGTATATTGTTTTTCACAAAGACTGTCTACAAAAGTTCAATAAGAGTTTTGTGTATAGAACCAACGTTAAAAAGCATCATTATCGTTTAGACATCAGCCATTAAATTAATTCATAATAAAACAGCTGTAACAGTACCTTGTCATTTTGCTTGATGGTAATCTTGAACAAATGATGGGCAACCAGCACCTGGTTGTGTATATAATTCTTATCTCTAAGTATATTATTTTTCACAAGGACTTTCCACAAGAGTTCATTAAGTATCCTGTGTATAGGACGTTTAAAGGCATCATTATCGTTCAGACGTCAACAATTAAATTAATTAGTAATAAAACAGGAGTAACAGTACTTGTCATTTCGCTTGATGGTACCATTGAACAAATACAAGGTAACGGAGCTTCATGTTTTGTATATAATTATCGGGTAAATTTTAAAATATATTCACTGTTGTGGCGTTTTAATAACAGAACAGACACATTTACTTCATTAACATTCAATAAAATGACCAATGCCATTACTTATTTATTATCGACACTTTTACTGAAGTCTAATTAGCGGATAGATAAAACATATTACATATTTGAAACAGGTGTTGACATTTTGTTTGGTACAAATACATTTTTAATGCAACATTTCAATCCAATTTCAAAATTTAAATAAAATTCCAATAATCAGTTTTAAAATAATTTTTGTTAAAAGTAATTTCAATGTATTTAAACGATATTGATATAGTTGTTATAATTCTGTTAAATCAAATAAAAAATTTTAATTTATCTTAAGACAATTAAACATTCTGCTGAGTTAGTAGCAAATTTGATTAAGAATTCTGCTGAGTAAGTACAATATGAAGTTGATAACAAGGAAATTAATTGTTGCAAGGAAAGCCATATCTTTTTTGTTAACAGGTTGGTTCTTTTGATCTGATTGGGTCAACAGTGATAATACCATTGAGATAACTAATTGTTAGATTTTGAAAGATTAAATATGTGTTATTTCTCTAACAATTTTATTATTTTGTTGTTATTCATTGGGTTAGGCCTGAGAATACTATTATAACGGAGCTTCATGTTTTGTATATAATTATCGGGTAAACTTTAAAATATATTCACTGTTATGGCATTATAATAACAGAACAGACACATTTACTTAATTTACATTCAATAAAATGACCAATGCCATTACTAATTTTTTTATCGACACTTTTTCTGAAGTCTAATTAACGGTTAGATAAAACATGTTACATATTTGAAACTGGTGTTGACATTTTTGTTTGATACAAATACATTTTTAATGCAACATTTCAATCCAATTTCAAAATTTAAAATATAATTCCAATAATCAGTTTTAAAATAATTTTTGTTAAATGTAATTTCAATCTATTTAATCGACATTGATATTGTTGTTATAATTCTGTAAAATCAGATAAAAAAATGTTAATTTATCTTAAGACAATTAAACATTCTGCTGAGTTAGTAGCAAATTTGATTAAGAATTCTGCTGAGTAAGTACAATATGAAGTTGAAAACAAGGAACTTAATTGTTGCAAGGAAAGCCATATCTTTGGGGTAACAGGTTGGTTATTATGATCTGTTTGGGTCAACAGTGATGATACCATTGAGATGCAATTAATTGTTCGATTTTGAAAGATTAAATATGTGTTATTTCTCTAACAATTTTATTATTTTGTTGTTATTCATTGGGTTAGGTATGAGAATACTATTCTTTCAAATTCAATTCACTTCATAAATATGTATGTGTAACACTTTGGCATGTGCATTACCATTAAGAAACCTTTGTTTTGGTAAGCAGATGTTATCTGTTAGTGTTATGCTTTCAAACATTAAACGCTATGGGCGTACTTTGTACCTGATCGGACAATCTTATCTATTTGTATATTGTTTTTCACAAAGACTGTCTACAAAAGTTCATTAAGATTTTTGTGTATAGAACGTTAAAAGGCTTCATTATCGTTTAGACGTCAGCCATTAAATTGATTCATAATAAAACAGATGTAACAGTACCTGGTCATTTTGCTTGAGGGTAATCTTGAACAAATAACAGGCAACCAGCACCTTGTTGTGTATATAATTCTTATCTCTTAGTATATTGTTTTTCAACAAAGTCTTTCCACGAAAGTTCATTAAGTATTTTGTGTATATAACGTTTAAAGGTATCATTATCGTTCAGACGTCAACATTTAAATTAATTAGTAATAAAACAGGTGTAACAGTACCTGTCATTTCGCTTGATGGTACCATTGAACAAATGAAAGGTAGCGGAGCTTCATGTTTTGTATATAATTATCGGGTAAATTTTAAAATATATTCACTGTTATGGCATAATAATAACAGAACAGACACATTTACTTCATTTACATTCAATAAAATGACCAATGCCATTACTTATTTTTTTTATCGACACTTTTACTGAAGTCTAATTAGCGGATAGATAAAACATATTACATATTTGAAACTGGTGTTGACTTTTTGTTTGATATAAATACATTTTTAATGCAACATTTCAATCCAATTTCAAAATTTAAATAAAATTCCAATAATCAGTTTTAAAATAATTTTTGTTAAAAGTAATTTCAATGTATTTAAACGATATTGATATAGTTGTTATAATTCTGTAAAATCAAATAAAAAATTTTAATTTATCTGAAGACAATTAAAAATTCTGCTGAGTTTGTAGCAAATTTGATTAAGAATTCTGCTGAGTAAGTACAATATGAAGTTGATAACAAGGAAATTAATTGTTGCAAGGAAAGCCATATCTTTTTTGTTAACAGGTTGGTTCTTTTGATCTGATTGGGTCAACAGTGATAATACCATTGAGATAACTAATTGTTAGATTTTGAAAGATTAAATATGTGTTATTTCTCTAACAATTGTATTATTTTGTTGTTATTCATTGGGTTAGGCCTGAGAATACTATTATAACGGAGCTTCATGTTTTGTATATAATTATCGGGTAAACTTTAAAATATATTCACTGTTATGGCATTATAATAACCTAACAGACACATTTACTTAATTTACATTCAATAAAATGACCAATGCCATTACTAATTTTTTTATCGACACTTTTTCTGAAGTCTAATTAACGGTTAGATAAAACATGTTACATATTTGAAACTGGTGTTGACATTTTTGTTTGATACAAATACATTTTTAATGCAACATTTCAATCCAATTTCAAAATTTAAAATATAATTCCAATAATCAGTTTTAAAATAATTTTTGTTAAATGTAATTTCAATCTATTTAATCGACATTGATAGGTTAGGTAAACTTTAAAATATATTCACTGTTATGGCATTATAATAACAGAACAGACACATTTACTTAATTTACATTCAATAAAATGACCAATGCCATTACTAATTTTTTTATCGACACTTTTTCTGAAGTCTAATTAACGGTTAGATAAAACATGTTACATATTTGAAACTGGTGTTGACATTTTTGTTTGATACAAATACATTTTTAATGCAACATTTCAATCCAATTTCAAAATTTAAAATATAATTCCAATAATCAGTTTTAAAATAATTTTTGTTAAATGTAATTTCAATCTATTTAATCGACATTGATATTGTTGTTATAATTCTGTAAAATCAGATAAAAAAATGTTAATTTATCTTAAGACAATTAAACATTCTGCTGAGTTAGTAGCAAATTTGATTAAGAATTCTGCTGAGTAAGTACAATATGAAGTTGAAAACAAGGAACTTAATTGTTGCAAGGAAAGCCATATCTTTGGGGTAACAGGTTGGTTATTATGATCTGTTTGGGTCAACAGTGATGATACCATTGAGATGCAATTATTTGTTCGATTTTGAAAGATTAAATATGTGTTATTTCTCTAACAATTTTATTATTTTGTTGTTATTCATTTGGTTAGGTATGAGAATACTATTCTTTCAAATTCAATTCACTTCATAAATATGTATGTGTAACACTTTGGCATGTGCATTACCATTAAGAAACCTTTGTTTTGGTAAGCAGATGTTATCTGTTAGTGTTATGCTTTCAAACATTAAACGCTATGGGCGTACTTTGTACCTGATCGGACAATCTTATCTATTTGTATATTGTTTTTCACAAAGACTGTCTACAAAAGTTCATTAAGATTTTTGTGTATAGAACGTTAAAAGGCTTCATTATCGTTTAGACGTCAGCCATTAAATTAATTCATAATAAAACAGATGTAACAGTACCTGGTCATTTTGCTTGAGGGTAATCTTGAACAAATAACAGGCAACCAGCACCTTGTTGTGTATATAATTCTTATCTCTTAGTATATTGTTTTTCAACAAAGTCTTTCCACAAAAGTTCATTAAGTATTTTGTGTATATAACGTTTAAAGGCATCATTATCGTTCAGACGTCAACCATTAAATTAATTAGTAATAAAACAGGTGTAACAGTACCTGTCATTTCGCTTGATGGTACCATTGAACAAATGAAAGGTAGCGGAGCTTCATGTTTTGTATATAATTATCGGGTAAATTTTAAAATATATTCACTGTTATGGCATAATAATAACAGAACAGACACATTTACTTCATTTACATTCAATAAAATGACCAATGCCATTACTTATTTTTTTTATCGACACTTTTACTGAAGTCTAATTAGCGGATAGATAAAACATATTACATATTTGAAACTGGTGTTGACTTTTTGTTTGATATAAATACATTTTTAATGCAACATTTCAATCCAATTTCAAAATTTAAAATAGAATTCCAATAATCAGTTTTAAAATAATGTTTGTTAAATGTAATTTCAATGTATTTAAACGATATTGATATTGTTGTTATAATTCTGTAAAATCAGATAAAAAAAATGTAACTTATCTTAAGACAATTAAAAATTCTGCTGAGCTAGTAGCAAATTTGATTAAGAATTCTGCTGAGTAAGTACAATATGAAGTTGATAACAAGGAAATTAATTGTTGCAAGGAAAGCCATATCTTTGGGTTAACAGGTTGGTTGTTATGATCTGATTGGGTCAACAGTGATAATACTATTGAGGTAACTAATAGTTAGAATTTGAAAGATTAAATATTTGTTATTTCTCTAACAATTTTATTATTTTCTTGTTATTCATTGTGTAAGGCCTGAGAATGCTATTCTTTTAAATTCAATTCAATATTTAAATATGTATGTGTAACACTATGGCATTTGCATAACTATTAAGAAAACTTTGTTTTGGTAAGCAGATGTTATCTGTTAGTGTTATGCTTTCAAACATTAAACGCTATGGGCGTACTTTGTACCTGATAGGACAATCTTATCTGTTTTTATATTGTTTTTCACAAAGACTGTCTACAAAAGTTCATTAAGAATTTTGTGTATAGATCGTTTAAAGGCATCATTATCGTTCAGACGTCAACCATTAAATAAATTCATAATAAAACAGATGTAGCAGTACCTGGTCATTTTGATTGATGGTAATATTGAACAAATAACAGGCAACCAGCATCTTGTTGTGTATATAATTATCTCTTATTATATTGTTTTTCACAAAGACTTTCCACAAAAGTTCATTAAATATTTTGTGTATAGAACGTTTAAAGGCATCATTATCGTTCAGACGTCAGCCATTAAATTAATTAGTAACAAAACAGGTGTAACAGTAGCTGTCATTTCGCTGGATGGTACCATTGAACAAATGGAAGGTAACGGAGCTTCATGTTTTGTATATAATTATCGGTAAACTTTAAAGTATATTCACTGTTATGGCGTATTCATAACAGAACAGACACAAGTACTTCATTTACATTCAATAAAATGACCAATGCCATTACTAATTTTTTTATCGACACTTTTACTGAAGTCTAATTAGCGGATAGATAAATCATATTACATATTTGAAACTGGTGTTGACTTTTTTTTATGCAAATACATTGTTAATGCAACATTTCAATCCAATTTCAAAATTTAAAATAGAATTCCAATACTCATTTTTTTTTAATTTTGTTAAATGTAATTTCAATGTATTTAAACGATACTGATATTATTGTTATAATTCAGTAAAATCAGATAAAAAAAATTTAATTGATCTTAAGACAATTTAAAATTCTGCTGAGTTAGTAGCAAATTTGATTAAGAATTCTGCTGAGTAAGTACAATATGAAATTGATAACAAGGAAATTAATTGTTGCAAGGAAAGCCATATCTTTGGTTAACAGGTTGGTTGTTATGGTCTCATTGGGTAAACAGCGATAATACCATTGAGGTAACTAATTGTTAGATTTTGAAAGATTAAATATTTGTTATTTCTCTAACAATTTTATTATTTTGTTGTTATTCATTGGATTAGGTCTGAGAATACTATTCTTTCAAATTACATTCAATTCATAAATATGTATTTGTATCACTTTGGCATGTGCATAACCATTAAGAAACCTTTGTTTTGGTAAGCAGACGTAATCTGTTAGTGATCTGCTTTCAAACATTAAACGCTATAGGCGTTCTTTGTACCCGATCGGACAATCTTTTCTGTTTGTATATTGTTTTTAACAAAGACCGTCTACAAAAGTTCATTAAGCATTTTGTGTATAGAACGTTAAAAGGTTTCATTATCGTTTAGACATCAGCCATTAAAATAATTCATAATAAAGCCGAATCAAAAGATAATCAAGTTGTTATACAAATTACACTGAAATAAAATCACTTGAAAGGAACACGTTATCTTCTGTTAACTGTTGTGATTGCAATTGACATACATTCAATAAACGTAACGAACATTTGTTTATACATAGTAACAATCATTACAATAAAATTACGTTTTCGTATTTTCAACTAACTTTATAGTGCATAACGATTCACGCGTATCTTGCTTATTTTTAAAAGTTTGTTTTATATTGAAATTAATAAAAAAAATGTGTGTTTAGAATGCAAAATGCATCTAGTGTCTTGTATTATTAAAGAGCTGTGAGGAAGTATTCAAATACGGTGGAACTAAACTAACTAAAAAGTGTCTGTTCGACTTCTTCCCTCTTTCCTTCACGAAAAATGGGGGGTCTTCCTCTCGCGATTCCTTCTCTATTAAAAATTTGATCCTCCTCCCCTTTGCTGAAAAGTGCTGAAAGTGGGTTATAACTTCTAACAAGAAATCAAATTGTTTTTCAGAATACCTTAACTAATTGTAAACGTTAGTGCAAATATTTTGAGCTTTAAGTGTATTAACAACGCATTAACCTGTTAACAGTCATTATGGCGATTGGAATTGTTTTGAAATACGTCTTGCGTTTTGTTGAATCAGTGCTAATTACAATCTATATAAAAAAATAATTTTCGTCTCACTTAAATCACAGTACATTACTGTTATGTTTTAATATTGATTGATCACCGTAGATGTTATCTAACTGAATCCTTTATGTTATAAATTCTTACGCATTATTTCGCGCGTGACGGTGACGGTGAAAGAAGTGGTGCACTCGATTTGAATTCATGTTTGTCCAGGGTAGTGATTCTTTTTGTCGTTCGATTTAATGCTAGTTTGGTATACTTTCGACAATAAAGAATAATTTACATTCCCAACACTACATACATCTTTCCGATATTTACAACAGGGACGAAAGAGTGTCTTGTTAAAAGACATTTCCTTTTGAATCATAACTGCACATTGATGAATTAAATTGTAAAGTTGATGAATCTGAATCTTTGTCGTTGATGATCGCGAAAAATTACCTGACTGTCATTTAAAATATAAAAATGTGGCAAATTCCAGCGGCGACGCACACTTATTTACCACATAATACATATAAAAAATCATTAGATATAGATAAGAAAACAAAAATAATTTTATCTAAAAACAACATAATGACAACAATTTTGTAGTTTAACACTTAGTTCTGTAAACAAACGCGTCTGTGAATATAGTTAAAGATCGTTTTAGAAAGATGTGTCAATAATATTATTGAATAGAAATATAGTTTATAGAATATACTATTTTAGCTGAAAATATGAATATTTGATAGACTGATTTATGGATTGCTTGACGTCCGCAAAGCAATATTTAAGCTTATATTAAGGACTTATGAATATTTGAATTTATATATAAACAAAGTACACATTTAATGATAAGGAACTAAGATTTATGTTGAATCAATTTACCCTCAGCACAAAATAGGCAATTTTCATGTACACACACGGCGACAGAAAAAGTTTAGTGATCGAAAACCGAAATAATGTTACTAATTGTAAATGAAAGTCGCATGTTTAAGTGAATTAAATGATAGATGCGTACACATGTTAAAACATAAAGACATGATTGTTTAACTTTGTTGGCTTTTTCAATCGTATGATTGTAAACGCTTTTATTAAGAGATGTAAATATGGTTTATGTTATATTTTTTATATATTTTAAACAGGTGTCACAGTAATTTTATTGATCAATGAAGTTACATAACAAAATGCATATCATTATATATGAATGCTAAAAATTACTCAAATGATTGTGTATCTTAAAACTAGTAAATGCCTTCAATACTGAATTAAAATACTGAAAAATAAACTTTTTATACCAGAAATTTTAATTAAACCATGCATTGACGGTATAGGAGACGATGCACCATACGATAAACGAAACGTTGCACGATACGATGTACATTACGATTGACAATACGATCTATCAAAAGGATAAACGCCATATAACCGTTTCCATCGTATATCGTATCTAATATAGTTTCGTGCATCGTGCGTACATCGTTGGTATATCGTGCGTACGACGTTCGTATATCGTTCGTTCATCGTTCGTACATCATTTTTGTGTATCGTACGTTTCGTTACCTTACACGTTACAGGGACTGTATACAAATCGGGCATGTAAAGTACAAACTATTTAAATCGGATATGCAGCACAAACGACAAAAAGCGGGTAAACACGAACGATATGAAGGGTTCTACAAAAAATCTTTGCAAAGGTGAGTGCAACCATGGTTCTTATTGGGTTCGTGTTAATCTCTTTCTGTGTTTTATGTTTTTTGTTTTTCGGTGTGTTTCTCTATATTCGGATTTGTAACTGTCCCTTGGCTTTTGGTTCCTGTTGTTCGGTCGATTTTCTTTGCTATTTTTTTAACACGACTGCTATAAAGCAGGCAAACACAAACGATATCAAGCGGGTATGAAAGATCGATATAAAGATGGTATAAAAGAACGATATCTGGTGGTTATACACAAACTATATACAGTGGATATACGTGAACGATGCAGAACGGGAATACAATCTCGATATGAAGCAGATGTATACGAACGAAACGCGGGTACACAACAACGATA
This sequence comes from Limnoperna fortunei, assembly GCA_944474755.1. NCBI lineage: Eukaryota > Metazoa > Mollusca > Bivalvia > Mytilida > Modiolidae > Limnoperna > Limnoperna fortunei. Next base: position 114,171,258 of record OX104111.1, read on the forward strand.
CTAAGCGTGTTAAAATGAGCCATATCATGTGGAGTACTATAACGGGTGTAAAACGTGTAGACACGAGTAAAAAATAATGCTGACATTCAACAACAATATAAATTGGGCATATACATACAATATCAAGCGGAATACAAGATCAATATCAATCGGGAATGCAAGACAAATATAAAGCGAGTATACAAGTAGGATATAAAACTTTATACTGAACGATGTGAAGAGGGTATAAGGAAACGATATCAGTGGGTGTAAAGAAGTATATAAAGCCGTGATGCACTTACTATATAACTCTTGTAAACACGAACTTAGGAAAACGGGTATACACGAAAACAAGAAACCGCGCATATAACGATATCAACCGGGTATACATGAACGATAAAAATCAGGTATGCACGAATGATATAAATTGAATAAAAGAACTTATAAAGCGGGTATACAAGAACGATGTTAAGCAAGTATTCTAGAACGATGTAACTCTGGTATAAATGAATACTTTCAAGAGGTTATACAACAAATAAATGTAATGGTTGAACACAAACGCCATAAAATAGGTATACACGACCTATATTAAGCCGGCAGAGGCAAACGATATAAAAAGGAAAATACGAACGATATAAAGAGGGCACGCGTAAACAATATAAGGCCAGTATACAAAATCGATATAAGCGGATATACACGAAAGATATAAAGAGAGAATACAGGAACGATATAAAGAGGGTATACGTGAACGATTTCAAGATGGTATCCAAAATCGTCATACAACATTTATATGCGAACGGTATAGAGAGTGAAAACTTATCAATAAAACGTTTATAAAAAGATATGAAGAGTATGCACACGAACGATACAAAGCGTGATGACCCGAACTATATAAAGTGGCTGTGCACAAACTATTTAAGAGGATTGTTACAACAATATCAAGTGGGTATACACAAGCGATATAAAGCGGGTATACACGATCTATATAAAGCGGGTATACAAGAACGACATACAGCGGGTATGCAAAAACGATATAAAGTGGGCATAAACAAACAATATCGAGCTGCTATACACTAACGATTTTAAGCTGGTTTACAAGAACAATATAAATTCGGTTTTATTAGAATAATATAAAGCTGGTATATCAGAAACAGAAGGATATAAAGCAAGTATACGAGAAAGATATATAACGGTTATAAAACGATAAAAATCAGATATACACAAACACTCAAAAAGCGGATATACACCAATTTTACAGAACTGGTATGTACAAACGATATTAAACGGTTATACAATGAATAAGCTGATCGGTTTAACACGAACACTATAAATAAGGTAAACCGGAAAAATATTAAGCCGGTAAACGCAAACGATATCAATTCGGAAACACGAAAGCGGGTATATACATGCCGAGATACAGCTGGGTACGTGAACGAAATTAAGCGTACACACAAATCGATATGCAGCAGAAATATCCGAACGACATAGTGCACGCACACAAGTAAGATATAAAGCGGGTATAAAAGAACCATATAAAGCGGATGTAAACGAGTTACATAAAGTGGGTGTACAAAAAATTTTGAGGCCAATTGTAACGAACGATGTCAAACGGGTATATACCAACGATATACAGCGGGATTACAAGAAAGATATAAAGTGGTTATAAACTTACGATGTCAAGCGAATATACACGAACGAGATAAAAAGTATAGATACAAACGGTATACAACGTGTAGACACGAACAATATAAAGCTGGTACACAAAAAAAAACGAAAATTATAAAACGTGCATATGAGAACAATACAAAGCAGTTATACATCTATAATATAAGAAGTAAGAAAGCTGGTATAAATGAACGATAGCACTGTTGTAAAAACGAACGATACAAAGCGGGCACACAAAATCCTTATCAAGAGTGTATGCAAGAACTATATAAAACGGGTGTGCTGGAATTATATAACGCCGGTATATATGAACGATATAAAGCAAAACATAAATACATAATGCTATAAAGGAGGTATACCGGAACGATACTAAGCCGGTATAGGCAAACGATATAAATCGGGAAAATACGAACGACATAAAGCAGTTTTGTGTCAACAATATCAAGGGGGTATACAAGATCGATAGAAAGCGATATACACGAACAATATACAATGGGAATGCGCAAACGATATAAAGCTAGTATAAAAGATCGATATAAGCAGATATATACAATCTATACAAAGCCTGTAGACAAAACTATTTAAAGTGGGTGTACAATACGATTTCAGCTCATTGTTATGAAAGATATAAGGCGGGTATAAAAGAACATTACAAAGCGGGAATACAAAATCGAAAAAAGTGGGTATAAACGAACAATATCGAATAATTATACACGAACGATATCAACAGTGTAGACACTTACAATATAAAGTGGGCATACACGGCCAATATAAAGCGAGTATACAAAGAATATAAAGCTTGTACACGAAACGATATCAAGCCGATATAAAAGAAATCGGATATACAGGTACCAGGCTTATCGTGTGAATAAGAGAGATGGCCTATATCTACGGTCTGGATTTCACCCCAGAAGTCTAATTCTATTATAATAGTGTTAAGTATTAGAGTAAGTTAATATGCATATTTCAACTTTCCGGCTATTTTTAGGTAGGGTACTTTTTCGTGTTATCAACTCCTCCTACAGTTTTCAAACTAATCTCTGAAAATTCACAGTGTACAATTTTTCATGTTTATCAAATTGTTCAGGTACATTTCTGTCATGTGTTGTTGCTACTACCTTTGAGGCAGGCATTCATGTCGAAATAAACAAACAAAACATTTATTGCTTCGACAAATGGCTGTTCACAGTATTTTATTCTTTCAGATGAGTTTATATGACGAAAATTGTAAAATTATCCACAATGGTTTACAAACGGTTTCGTTCAGTATTTATTCATAAAGCGTTTGATTGAGTATTTGCTTAATCTACAGAAAGTACTTTCACATCTGGGAATACTTAGGTGGTAAAATATTAAGATGATATGTTGTACAACCGTTTTACGACACAACGACGTATAGTTTAACAATCATTAAAAGGTTTTGTCCAGATTACATATCAATTGTCTAGCTTGTTATTTGTTTGACACGATATGTAAAGGATTAAATTTAGTGTGGTTTGTCTTCTAATTTCATCGGCCTACTTTACGACATTTAATGTACATTATGGTATATTGATGACTGCTGTTCGAGTTGTTTTTTTTCTCCAAGTGGATCTTAATTCCACCATTTTGACTTTGCTCTCATTTACGCCTATTGGGCTTTATAAACATACATTTTTTATTATTTATTGGATTGGTCATCAATATATGTAATAGATCTCAATATGATCGGTTTTTTGAAAACTTTACACAGATAATGCATGCTGAGTAAAAATAGCAGTATACAATGTGCTTGAGCATAATTGTATTTTGTATAACAACCTAATGTTAGATCAGAAATGTTTTAAAAGATTGCCAGTATTTGAAATAATAGAGTTTTTGACAAGTTCAAGATCGAAGACTGTTAACTTGAAATGTTAATATATTCAATTGACAAAATATGTGAAATGAAAAATAGGTTTAAAAAAAAAAATACAACTATAAGTGATGCTAGCGTTTCAAAAGTATGTCTAAACTTAGTACGACACTGATAGAGCAAATCTTCTAAAATATTGTAGTTAGAAAAGAATAAAACAGGGGATTTGCTTAGATGACCGTGTTAATATGTCATTCGAAAAGTTTATATCTAAGTAAAAATATAAATGTGTTGTTTTTGTTTGATTCTTAAAGATTTAACGATGTAACACGATCTTCTATGTATAAAGGTCAGATAGACTTGAATCTGTCGCTTTAGTTATATTTTTAATATAAGGATATTTTTGTGTGTAAAAAAGTTCATTTAGTTCAATTTTATCATTTGGATCACGTACTTCGAGAGCAGCGTAAAGACTAGTATTCATGTTCAGTGAAAAAAATTATGACTAGTCTAAGATCAAATAAAACCTCTACCTAATGTTGGATTCTGACAGTATACAAATGAAGTTTTGACTGTAAAAAATAAATATATATTTATCTATGTTTTTGTGCATTTTAAGTTGCCAAAATACTTATTCAAGATTTTTGCCTACATCGAATACTTTTTTTGATGAATGATTATACAACTATATGCATTTTGTAAGATGTGCTCTAGTAATAATATATTTAGTGCTAAAAAAACGGTTTGCACAAATACATTTTGCTGAACTTCTGAAATTTACAATTGTAATTCCGTTAATATCCATGTTTTCTTTGTAGACCTAGAACGTTATTCATAATGAAAGACTATATTTATTTCTTATTTATTTGAAGGGTGCTTTAAGAGACATGTTGAGCAGCTTTTCAGCTATATCATGGCGTCCAGTTTGTATTGGGGAGGAGGGACGTAGGAGTACCAGGACTCCAACACAACCTCACTGTTAACAAACCAAGTCCTCAGTAGACGATGATTAACATACTTTACCGCGGGGCCAACAAGACCCCTACATGTATTTAAAATGATAAGGTTTTGACACCTTGTTCAATTTCACATATGGAATAAAGATGATGAATTAAAGAATGGAAACCGATCAAACAACCATAGGCAAAAGTCAAGTCACGATTGCAAATCTTCATTTAAACAAACATGTTTTAATTAATAACTGTTGACATATTACTTTTCAACTTGCTTGAAAAAAATACGAAACTGAATCGATATATGAAAACTATGGCATTTTTCTCAAGATGCTTACGTTCCATTGTCATCGTTATAATAACTGAACACATATTCTTCAAGAGTTTCCGGAAACAAGGCACTGTGGAGTTAGTCTATAAGTCTTGACTACCCAATTTTGACCCAAATTGTTTATTAAAATGGTGCAAAGAGGTTTACGAACTATCTGTATATTTATCATAGAATAATTGTTGCACAATGTGCTTTTCAAGAAGTTACACAGGAACGATAAAAGGGGGTATACGCGAACGATATAAAGCTTGTTGAGTGAAAGATACAAGGCGGAAAAAGAAGATTTATATAACTGGATATACACGAAAAATATGAAGCGGGTATACCATTACAACATAAAGCGGATAAAAAACGATAGCAAGCGTGTAGACAACAACGAGAAAAGCGTGCAGACGCTAACGATATCAACCAGGAATACACGAACTATATCAAGCGGTTATACAAGATCGGTATAAAGCGGGTATATAATAACGTTATCAAGCGGGTATGCAAAAACGACATAGACTGGGTATACGTGAACAATGCAGAACTGGTATACAAACTCGATATAAATCAGATGTATATGAGCGAAAAAAAAACGCGGGTACACAACAACGATATCAAGCGTGTTGGAATAAATCATATAAAGTAGATGTACTCCAGCGATATAACGAGTGTAGACACGAACTATAAAAAACTTGTAGACACGAGCAAAATGATGCTGACATTCAAGCACAAAATAAATCCAGCATTGAAATACAATATAAAGAGGAACACAAGAGCAATCTAAATTCGTAATACAAGAAAAATATAAAGGAAATAAAACTTTATACTAAACAAAGTGAAGCGGGTATAAGGAAACTATATCAATCGGGTATACAGAAGTATATAAAGCGGCGATGCACTTACTAAATAACGCTTGTAAAATAAAGCGGTCATAGAATGATATCAACCAAGTATACAAGAACGATGTTATGCGGGTCTGATCGAATGATATAACGATGCTATGTATGAACGATATAAATCGGAAAAACACGAACGATATAAAGCGGGTATACTTAAACAATGTAAAGAAGGTTTACAAGGTCCATATAAGCGGGTATACAGAAACGATATAAAGAGGGTATACACGAACGATATACATCGAGTATACGTGAACGATATCAATAATGTATACAAAATCGATATACATCATTTATATGAGACCGATATAAAGAGGGAACACATCAATAAAACGGTTAAAAAACGATATAAATACTATTCACACAAACGATACAAAGCGCGAGGACAATGAATTTTTAAAGTGGATGTACACAAACTATTTAAGAGAATTGTTACAACGATATGTGGGTATACACAAGCGATTTAAAGCGAGTATACCCGATTTATATAAAGCGGGTATACAAGAACGACTAAAGCTGGTATGCAAAAAGAAATCAAGCGGGTATATTTGTTTGTTTTTTGTTTGAATGGTGTTTTAACGCCCCTTTCAGCAATTTTTCAGCTATTTCATGGCGTCCAGTTTTTATTGGGGGAGGAAGCCGGAGTACCCGGAGAGAACCCCCGATCTGCGGTAGGAAAAATGGCAATCCTTGTCAATTAAGATTGGAGTCGAGAACACCCTGCCTGCAGTGAGAATCGAACCCGCAATCTCAGTGTTGACAGACCACGTGATGAATAGTAAACGAACTACCTTGACCACGATATGAAGCGGGTATACAAATCGGTATACAGCAGAAATATTCGAGCAGGTACACAAGCGAGATAAAGTCTGGAGACGCGAACTATTTAACGTGGGTATTCAAAAATGTTGAAGCGATTTGTAACGAACGATGTCAAACTGGTATACACGAAAAATATACAGCGGGATTAGAAAAAAGATAAAATGGGTATAAACTTACGATTTCAAACGAACGAAATAAAAAATGTAGATACAAACGGTGTAAAACGTATAGACACGCACGATATAAAGCTAATACACAAAAAGCAACATAAATTGGACACAGACGAAAAATATAAAGCGGATATAAAAGAATAATGTCAAGGGGGTATACAAGTAGCCTATACCCGCTTTAAACTGGAACAGTATAAAGCTGCTATAAAGGAACAATAAGTAAGAGAGCGGGCATATAAGAAAGATATCACTGTGGTCTACACGAACGCTAAAAAGCGGGCACACAAAAAACCTTTATCAAGTGGGTATACAAAAACTACATAAAGCGGGTGTTTTAGAAATATATAACGACGGAATATATGAACGACATCAAGCGGTCATGCAAAAATTAAATACAGCAGTTAAACAAGAACGATAAAGATCATGTATATCCGAACGATATTAGTCCGGTATAAGAAAACGATATAAATCGGGAAAACACAAACGATATAATGCAGTTATGTGTCAGATATATAAAGTTGGTATACAAGATCGATATAACGCGGGTATACAGTAACAATATACAATGTGGAATACGTGAATGATATCAAGTAGGTATACAAGATCGATATCAGCATATATATACGAACGATACAAAGTGTGTAGAGAAGAACTATTTTAGTGGATTGTAACATATGATATAAAGTGGGTATACAGGTACAATATCGAATAAATATACACGAACGATATAAAAAGTGTAGAACCAGAAGATATAAAGAGGGCAAACACGAACAATATAAAGAAAGTATACAAGGATATAAAGCCTGTCTACGGAATCGATATCAATCTGAGTGAAATCGGATATACACGTGTGATATAAGACATTTAGACACGAAAGAAACGAGCATAAAACGATGATACAAATCGGATATAAAATAACGGTACAAAGCGGGTATACACGAATAATATATTGCTGGTATACACATACAAATAAAGAAGGTATCAAGATTCAAAGCGGTTCAAGTCATCGGATTAAAGTATAAAAAAAATAAAGTAGTCATGTAAACTTTCATGGGTCAAACATTTAACTGACAGGCCAAAATAACTCGAATCATTTCGTGTGAAAAAGAGAGATGGTACCTATCTACGGTCAGGATTTTACCCCAGAATCCCACCTCTATAATAATAATGTTAAGTATAAAAGTAAAATATGTATATTTCTACTTCCCGACTATTTTTTATAAACTTGTAATAATGCATTTTTTCTTTTTCACGATACATTTGCCCAAAACAAACTAGGTCAATTAATAACAACAGGCAAATATATATTTATCAATACTATTGAGAAGTATTAAATGATGTGTCGCTATGCGTTGGTGTAGAATATCGTTCATTATTTATCATTGGCACTGCACGAAAAATCGTCTTTTGTTCACATTTTGTCAACCCCAAAATATTATCAAAAGTTTACCTATATCCAAAGTCCATATTTTGTTAAATTTTGTGGTAGAAAAGGCAACCTTTGACCTTTTGTATTTTAGAAATGTGAACGACAGACAATATTTGATCTTTCATTAAAATTAAAAGATGAATGACAGGTCATCTTTGACATTTCGTTCAAACTGAAAGGTGAACGATATATTTACTAGGACATTTTGTGTACAATGACAGGTGGACAACAGGTCGTCTGCACATTTTTTCCTTATAAAAGAGGAACGATATGTTATCTCAGAAATTTTGTTGATACTGGCAGGTGGATGAAAGGTCACCAATGACATTTCAACAAGTCCACCACAAATCATCTTCAACGACATGTTACATGGACGTTTTGTTTATAATGAAGTTGGATGAATGGTCATCTGTGACATTTGATCATATTAATTTAAAATGTCAAGAATTTGTTATATTGTCGGTGTTGACAGTTTAATGACATTTTGCTGCAATATGAAATAAATATTACAAAACTATGATATTTTTATCTTTACTAGTAGTGGTACAGTCTTGAATCAATGTTGATCTCAATTCCAAAATCTGCAAACAATAGGTGTAATGTTAAACTAATGAGAAATTCAGTGTCATACAATATTGAGCAATGTCATGAATTTCAGCAGTATACTTTTGAACTTAAAAACGCTCCTGTGATTTAAATGACACCTTTAAAATGGACCTTAAATATCTACCTAAAGAATGATAAAAACCAACAGATAATTTATGTTAACATTTATTAATAAGAAGAATTCGTAATAAGAACATTACACTATATATGTAAGTATTTAAAAATATACAACAAAAACATCACATCATACTATTATACTATTTTAACAGTGTGTACAAAGATAGTTCAGAAGTTAGTTGTCACTATATATTTCTTCTTTTGCATTTCTTTTCTTTCCTTTCCACATAAATTTTATTTGTGTACACTTGACATTAATGCGAAAATACTTCCTTACAATCATACCACAATGCAGTATTAATTTATATTTAACAAATTTCAAGCAGCAAATATCTCTGCATACTAAAAATATACAGCACTATACTATTGTAACTTCACTTGATCTAAGAATCAGCAAAGAGCTTAAATATTACCATTTATAAAAATAAATCTAACATGTATATGAAAAAAGAAAATGTAGGACTCGTTATTAATTTGCTTTAGAAGGGGTTGATCACAAATTTGTCCAAGATTAGAAAGAAAATGGTTAGGAAATTGAACCTTTAACTACACGAAAACAATCACCAAATTCATACAAAACTTAACATCTAATACAAACTATGTATTGCTTGAATTCTAGCATTCCTCTTTAAAAGTTTTGATAAATGGTATATGTGCAGAGTAATTCCTCTCATCTTTGGAATACACACTCGATTTACAAGACAGAAACTTGAAAAATGCCTATAAAATTTTCAAAAATAAGGTCACAGCAACATCAGAAATATATTAAATATACTGCCATAATGCCACAAAACCAGTATGATTGCTTCCCTATTTCTTACTCAAATTCTAATGTTTGTTAATGTTGTCTTCATTTAAGTCATCCTAACCTGAATTTTCCTCAAAACAGGCTTCAGTACCTTCTAAACTGTTATACAATTTTGATGGAATATGAAAACAATTTTCTCATATGACCAAAATAAAATTTTGGTTTTTTGAAAACTAATGTCATTTTATTTTAACTATGCAACTACTTGTAGCATCATACAAGTTAATAAATTAATGTCGCAAACTCTTACATTGCATTCTAATAAATGCTTACAGACATGTATGTCAGAGATGACTTTTTCATTTTATTTGTTGCATTCTAAATACCATCTATGTATTTATATCTAACACAATGGCTTGCTAAGATTTGATTGGTGTGTAAACTGTTTAATCTGAGAAAAGCGGCTTCACTAGTTTGTGTGCACCTTTTCTCCCAATGCAAGGAGTAGCGGCTTCACTGATTCGTGTGCACGCTTTCTCCTAATGCAAGGAGTAGCGGCTTCACTGGTTCATGTGCACGCTTTTTCCCAAAGCAAGGGATTAGGGGCTTCACTGGTTTGTGTGCACGCTTTCTCCCAATGAAAGGAGTAGCGGCTTCACTTGTTTGTGTGCACACTTTTTCCCAAAGCAAGGAGTAGCAGCTTCACTGGTTCGTGTGCACGCTTTCTCCCAATGCAAGGAGTAGCGGCTTCACTGGTTTGTGTGCATGCTTTCTCCCCAATGGCAGCGGCTTCACTGATTTGTGTGCACACTCCAATTAAGGAAAGGAAGCTCCATGTTTAGTGTGCACGCTTTCTCCTAGATATCACAGCTCATTCACCAATAAATTAAGCATGTCACTTTAACTTCCTGTTTGCAGTAAGAACAAGAGCATCAGAAAGAATATATTACCTCCAAACTAATCAACTATTGTTTAATATTTATCTGATAATGATATTTTGACTATTCTAAAAAAAATTCAATTCAGTGACTACAAACTTTAAAAATTCAATCATTAATTTTCTTATTTTTCCTTTGCAAGATGAATATTTCACTTCTCTGGTATTTTACCATGTTTGAAAACAAAGTCTCTTTTTAAAGATATTGATTATTTTCACTCTGTTTTTACTAGGAACAACTGTTTCTTCTCTAAAAGTTTCTATATACTCTTGGTGACCAGTTCAAGTCCAAGTATGATTTGTTTTTTTGTACCTGAAATGAAATGCAAAATTGAAATAATCAAAGTATTATATAACTACAGCCAACAGAAAGATGATATTATAATGTGTTTAAGGTTGGTCAAGAAAATGATTTTTGATGGCAAATATTTTGAAGTATACCATACAAGTAAAATTTGTATAAAAATTGACTAAAACCTAGTAAACAAGTTTAACATGTCAAAATTGAAACAGCAAAATTTCCAAGTGACAGTGTCATTCCCAAGTCAGCGAAAATCCTCTGTACGGTCTGCCAAAATATGGTTAGGTCCGATATTTTTATACCATGTGATGGTCCCAATGACCGGCACAGATTCACTGCTGTTGTTTCATTTCTCTAATTCATCAGATGTATTATAATTTCTGCTACAGGTTGCCATTATTTATTCTGTTACTAGATTTTGGGATATGAAAAAAACCCCACACAATTCAAAATTTTGATTTTTATACATGTAACTACCCACATGTATCTACCTAGTGATTTAGGGCAGAAACATTCTAATACAGGAAATAGAACATACATGTAAATTCAAGTAAAATTTTACCTACACATGTACCTTTGATTCTTTGCTTTTGTCCCCTTTCCTCTTCTTGCTTTAACCATTTCTTTCCTCATCCTTGTAAACTCCTTTGTAAAATAAAATGTAACAATTAAAATAAGTACTTATGAAAGTAAACACTAAAACTAAACTAAGCAACATATCTTATGAACAGCTGTGTCTGGCATGAAAGCAGGATACATAAATTTACCCCCATTCAGGTATCAGAGGCATCGGTGGCCGAGTGGTTAAGGTAGTTTGTCTACTATTGATCATGTGGTCTGTCAACACCGAGGTTGCTGGTTCGAGTCTAACTGCGGGTAGGGTGTACTCGACTTCAATCTTAATTGCCAGTTTCCTACTGAAGGTCGGAGGTTTCTCCAGGTACTCCAGCTTCCTCCCCCAATAAAAATTGGGGGTCATAAAATAACTCCATACATTCGTATTGGAAGACATTGAAAAGGTATACATACTATAAAACCACCACTTTTTAATTTTAAAGAAGATTAGTCCAAACATAAGTTTAGTATGTAACATATTGACTCTGCATCAATAACTCAATAGGAGTCAAACATGTTTAACACAGGGATAATAATGTTTGTAAGACTCATCATGGCAAGAAGTTATTATTTTTAATAAGCTGATAATTTATTGTGGCTTACCATTCCTTCAGGAATCTTCATGTACTTAGACATCTCCATAACTGAGCTTCAATGGTTCAGTTATACATGTACTTGATGATTGTGTACTTTCATATGAAAATCTGCTAAGGTTAGCAATATTTACCTACAAAAAACGCAATATACATGTATAAAAAATATTCAAAGAAATAAACGGTTTTTATTGAAGAACTAAATTCGTCGATAATGAGAAGCAGTCCAAATGAATGATACATAAAATTATATCATAACACTAGGCATTTTCATTGTATTTATGTGGTCATTAATTTTAATAAATTAATAAGCAGATGTTGGTCCATTTCTTTGATTACTTTATATTTTGTCCTATACAGAGTATTAAGTTATATCAAGGCAAAAGAATGTAAATTATCATGTATTTATGAATAAAATGATGACCTTTTGGCAGATTTGTACCTTTGTATCACAATTTTAGTACCTTAAGGCGGTATCGAATCAGATTGTCCCAGACTTATGTTTCAACCAGATACATGTACCTGTTCGCTCTGGGTTGTTTTCCCACAGTAAAAAATATAATACTTTACATATGACGATGTTACATTATATTGTACCTAGTGGTTCAAATTGAAATTTTTTTAAATAACTTCAAAACTTGTAAAATGTGTTTATTACTTTATTTTTAATGTTATATCAGGGTGACTCACCTTCCGAGGCAAAACAACTGGACTCCACCCCGCCCCCCCCCCAATGGCTTAAAAGGGGTATTTATATGCGACTTCTAATTTGTCCATGATGGAAAATAAAAATTGGTTGAACTCCATTTTCAAAATTTTAGTACAAATTAAATGTACTTTTTTTCTGATAGTATTAAGTAGACTAGTAATTACATGTACGTCATGTGTCAAATAAAAATAAACAACATGCCCTCTGTTTCTATAAAACATAGAAAATGAAACAAAGTGGGCTAGTTATTAATTATTTACAATGTACCTTCAATGAAAGGATGTTGACTTGCACATTTTTATACAGCAATTTAAATACATTTCATTTCATTTTTTTAATTAAAAATGGACAGTGTTGACAGCATCATTGTGAACCTGCAGGGAAAATTTGTGGTAACATCTATAAATATAATTTTATTTATTATATAATTAAAATTTATAATATAATGAAAAAGTATGTAATTTTTACACTGTACACTTACCAAAACTAAATTTCATAACTATAAAACATACATTATATTTAGATACTACAGATTCTACTTACATAAAATAAGTTTTGGTTCAATTAAACAGATGCATGTCCGCAGTGCACATGGCTTAGTCTTTGTTTGCGCGTGTGCCGGACATCATTAACAACATCCAATCAGCATCTCAATTTTCTTATACATGAGTGCCAGCCCTCGGCGCCTATTTTCGAAGACGGTGCTCACCTTTCAGTGGAAAAGTCAAGATTGCGCGCTTTCTTTCCTGTGAACTTCCATGTTCGAACAATTATTATGGCTAGTGTAGTATTTGATATCTCAGACGATGAAATTCTTGAGGATTCAGCACTGTCAGTAGGTTTACTGGTAATCAAGAATGAGATTGACCGCTGATGCACATCGACTGCCACATTGTTCTTTTTATACTGAGCAAAGTGTTGACTCCGACGATGTAAGTACTTCATATCAGGTATATATATCCAAGAATATCTAAATCTGTTTTATCTTTGAGTTTTTCCACGGCTTTCAAGCAACGGAAAATCGAAAATCGCACCCAACAGAACACATATCCGCCATATTGCAAATTGAAAGGGGAGATAATCACACACAATATATACTTATTGTCTGAATATATTTCACATTATTTTAATGATTTATATTTCATGTATTATGTTTTTAACCTATTCTACAAGAAATATTATTTTAATTTAAATATTGTACTTAGAATTATACTTGCTCGTGTGTGGTTGTGGGGGGGGGGGGGATTTTTGAAAAAAAAATTTTGGAAGCAGAGGGTAAGAAAAAAAATATTCTGAAGAAGGATTTCTGCTATAAAAAACCAAACAAAACAAAAAACCAAGGCCCCCCCCCTTCAAGTTAAGTGATCTGTCCCTTAGAGTACTTGCAAATGAATATTTTTTTTTCAGATGCTATTATCAGATACCTGTAGATGTACTGCCTGACAAAGAAGCACGAAAACACTGCTATGCATAACGACAAGCTAGATGTCTAGAAAAAGAAGAAAGAATCACTAGAACAGAAAAAAGAAGTATGTTACGATAATACTTTTTCAGTCTAGAATTTTTTTGAGTGTATAAATAAAAAGAAGATATGAATAAACATCTGACAGCAAATCCATCAAAACAGACATGGTCACATTAAATACAACCTTCAATGATGAACAAATGCTTCTTCATTTAATATGGAGTGTTCTAAATGACAATGTTCGAAACAGCAGAAAGCCATATCAGAAAGGAGGGGGGGGGGGCAATATCTTTACTGTTAACTGGTTTTGGGCATTTTACATGTCCCGTCTGTTAACTGGTTTTTTTTTAAATTGTTGTTACCTCGGTTATAATGAAAATAAAAGCCATGTTTGCTGTACGTTTAATAATAATCAGAACAATGTTAACTGTTTAACAGATTTTTCTCTGTTATCTGTTAATTCATTTTAATCACCACTTATTTCAATGTAATTAAGTCTCCCTATGAAGGGAGGGATATACATAAGATCACATACTAGTTTCTATGGAAACACTGATTAATGCATTTTTTCACTGTATCGCCCTTTGATGAGATTCTGCTGTTATCTGTTTGTGTTATCATTATTTTAAATGTACTGTAATCTGTTTTGGGAGAAATTTAAAAATTGTTACCCTGTTAATGGACCCCCTCCAGCCCCCTCCCAAATGTTCAGTTTTATGGATATTTTATACAAAATGTCAACATTTATTATTGTTACATACTGTGCCCCTTATCATTTTAGTTATTTCTAGATCTGTAACACACACACATACACTGTATATATATTTTTCAGAAAACCAAGTGGATCATAACTGTACAATATGGAGTTCATTGATATTAAGAAGATAAGACCTGTCTTTATGGCCTATATATGTCCTCATATGACATGTATGAGGAATGTCAAGATGGATTAATCATACTAGACATCTTTGAAGTTGGATAAATTTAAAGAATAAAAGATAAAATTAGACTGTAAATTTATTGACATTTGTTCTACCAAAAGCAGAAAGGACAGAAAATGAGCCACCAGAAATGAACTATTAAAACACCTTCATCTTGGATTGTAAAACAGATTGAAAAATGTACATATTGACATAATTAGCATTTATTCAATAAATCGTTGAATTGTTAATTCTTTTATTCAATATTTATCCACTTGAAAATGAGAAAATTGTAAGAAATAAAATGTCATCAAAGATACCAAGGTTAATAGAATTTACAACTTTTGGATTAATTGCCATTAGACAAGCCTTATCAGCTCAGTGATTATAGGCAATTGTATTAGCTGGTACACTTTAACTATACTTTCTGAATTATGTGCCATCTAGAATTTCCTTGACCATTGTTCAAGTTAGTGGTCATCCTATTGATACAAATTCAACAGTCCAAAATTAGAGCTTAAGTGAGCACAGTGTCAGCAATATTTCTAGCGTAAAACTTGCCCAACTTTTTCATTAGACTAGACATGTTCTTTTATCACAAGACTAGTATTATTGATAAATGTAAGTCAGCAATGATGCTCACTAGTTTACAAAATGAGAGGTCAAGGTGGACATTTTTGGAATGCTGACTGCGGACAGGTTGAAAAAAACCAAATCCCCGTCAGCATAACTGTAGATTTTTTTCATCATATCATCTTTCCCCTAACCTAAATGTCCATTTTGTAATGTTGTTGATGCAAAATATGGACTTTCAGAACCTTTGGACCATATGTAAGATTATAACAAGTAACCTTTTATGCATTTTTTTGTAATTTCATCAATACAAAAGGAGACCTTTTGGATTTTAATTTGGTCAAAATACCATATATCGTTGGTCTTTTGGTTTTGAAAATACCATCTGGGGCCTACCTTTCATCACCTTTTCTTGTGTGGATATTTGACCTTTTTATTATCTTTTGTCTACAACAGATTATATTTTGGAAAAAAAGGTCATATTTTGTTGTTCACCTTTTGAAACATATTTTAGACTTGGAAAGGTAAACTTTTCAACACCTTTTGTCAAATCAAAAGTGGGCCATTTCGACTGACTTTTGAAGTCAAAAAGGTATACAGAAAGGTGATCTTTTAGATCTTTTGTATTTTTTTAAAATGTGTTAAAAAGACAACAAAATGTAGTCAAAATTGGGACTTTTTGATACCTTTTGACTATCCTAAAAGTTAATGTTTCATGCAGTGTGGTGTACACATTGTCATATTTCTCAATTTTTCCCGCTTAAACGTTCATGCAGAAAGCCTTGTTGGCCCTTATACGACTTCAGCGAACATTTATTGCTGCGACAAATGCAGGTTCAAGGTATTTTTTTTCTTTAGGATTAGTTTATACGACGAAATTTGTAAAATTATAAGCTATGGTTTACAAAAGGTTTCGTTCAGTATTTATTCATATATCGTTTGATTTAGTAATTGATTATTTGCTAAACCTACAAACCTTATAAAACAAGTTTTTCTATACAACTTTTACTGGTATTCCTCATTTCTTATATTTTATCGCTTCTCGACTTATAACTTTTAAGCTGATTCGTCATAGAAATAATGTGTTCGCGCATTTAACATTCAATTTGTTTTTAATTTAGTAGTTACTCAACAGTTTATTTAATATATCCGAATTTGAAATTGTACATTGACTATCGATTATTGTTGTTCGGTCGATTATTTTGCTATGTTTCTTATTTAGGAGCGTTTTTTATTCAAGTCTATATAATCAGTTTAAATCTAGCCAACATCGCAGATGAACGATAATATGAAATGCGCCTTCCAGCATTGATATAACATGAATTTTATTGACAGAAATTGCTAAAATTGTGTCAGCCAGTCGTAATCACATGACAGAAATGACGTGTTGACATGACCCGAAGACATGACGTGAAGACATGATAAACATTTCCATCAATGTAGCTTTTTCAGATTTTGCTTTAATAATTAGATTTCAAAAACAATTCATGCAAATACAACTTATAAACATACATACCTTCTACAACTATCATGAGAATCTCATTGAATTTGAGTATAGAAATTCATTTAATCCTCTCCACAAATTTTTTCCGCCTAGAATATATATACAAATCAAAGCTACAAAAACTTCACTTAAGAACAATACAATCCTTATTATCTGTATACGGTTAATCGTATCACAGTCGCTAGTTGGTTCTATCGAAACTATCCACAGTATTCATAAGGTTGTCCTGATAAATAACTATTTTGAAATTATTGTTTTCTCCTTACTGCTTTAACCTAAAAAAAGCAAGCATTTCATGAACTACTTTATTAGTAACTCATATGATATAATTTAAGTATTATTAATGACGAAGTTTTCTCCGGGTACCCTTCAATAAAAGCTTGGCGCCATGATATAGCTGAAAAAAATGATTAAGGTGGCGTTAAACGTCATTCAATCGGAAACCAAAAATTGTTCATAATAAACAGCAAAATGGTAACCAATCAAAAACAATTCAGAATGTGTTTTATCTTACTAGAAAACTAAGAGGCAAGGAATCCTTTTTACATCAACCTAGATAAATAAAACTATTGTTTTCAACACTAGTGTTCTCAGTTCGGGCCTATCTTTCGGCAAAGAGTGCTTGATTCAACATTAATTTAATAAGGATTGCTGGGTTTCCTTCTGCATTGTGGGGCTTCCTCGGGATGCTATTACTTTTTGAAACGAATATTAGAGTAGTAAATGCAGCTAAAGATTCTGGTTGATGATTATATAACATTATTCTCCCTCTGTGACTTATCGTGGAATTACATTTTGTTACAGGACGTCGTACATTTAACTTTTATGTTTCAAATACAACTATGCAGATTGATTTCATCGATTTTAACTATATTTAATACACTATCTTGTAAAATTTGCTAGTAAGCTAAACAAGATGAAAATAGCAAGGACAAACTTTAATTGGTACGATTGGACAACAGTAGTACAATCAGTTGAACGCATCAGTAGCGCAAACTCACTCTGGTCAAACAAATGAAAGATGATAAATTAGACTGAAACTAAAGACAAATTGACTTGAATAACAAAACCTCATTGTCGAACAAAGACAATTAATAACCTAATTGTTAACCAATTGTGCATATTTAGTTGAGGTCTAGCATATATGTCTCGTGGTCTTGACCTTGACGTTTTTTACGTATCTTCATTGTAGATACTTTATGTGTGTTTATTATGAAATATTAGAATTTATAAACTATTATTAAACACTTTGAATCTTGTTTCAATAACAAACACTATACATTTTACTGTTTAATAAATTGCAAACACCTTTATTAATTGTGGCTGTGATAGATTGCTACTACATTTAAATTTACTCATTTCTAACGCTGCACGCAAAATCGTACCAATTATCTTAACAGTGCATTACTTTAACATACATCGTGGGAAAATCATTGGCATCTTTTGTTGACAAATTAATATGCTAGTCTCATTCATTTTTTCACCTTTATATTTACAAAAGCAATTCATCAATTATAAAGATCAATATTACAAGTACACTGATAATAGTATATAATAATTGTCATGAAGCTTGTTCTCTGCAGGTGTTAAGTTATTCCTTCTCCTGAATTGGTAAAACCGAAACAAATTTTGCTAAATAAATTACCGACATCAAACAAATAAATATGCTATATTTCCTAGTACAACAAATTTTCTAAGAATTGCAATGCTCGTGCCATGTGTTTCTAATGTCAATTATTTCATCACATACCTACCGTAAATGGTCCTTGTAACATAGAACGGTTTGTCTGCTGATTGTAAAGGATGATAAGTGTTTAGTCAGTAATATAGGAACATTGGTTTCATATTGAATGTTACCGTATGCAAATAAAAGCATTCAAATACAATTGAAATTTTCACAATGCAAGATATTCGTAGAAAAAACTACTTGCCTCCTGTTAAAGTATCATTACATAGATACCATGACTTCTGCAGCTTAATGCAACACTCAGAAGAAACCTATGTATATTAATCAATATTCTATTAAGTCAATACATTTATTAAGCTATGGAGTATAGAGTACTGTAAGAAGTTCTTACATGCTGTGTACATTGTAACAATTATTCAAAGAGCTTATTCTTAGTAACCTTAAAACAGTGTTTTACATCTAAAGATTACATTTTGCGGCTTTGTAAAATGTAATACTTTCAAGACAAGGAAGGGTAAAGTGTGTAATCTTTCACGTAAAAAACAATGGAAGGAGAAAAACATGTAAGCAAGAGTGTCAAAAATAAATAAATGCATTAGTGGACTATATTTAAAATAAAATAAACTGAAACGGGAAACCAGTTTACTTAACGACGTTCACGTAGAGTCTGAAATTACCAAAGCGCAAGTGCAAATAATATTTTATCCCATGTCGTAAAATTGATCAAAACAAATTTCCTTAGTAAAATGTGCATCCAATAGTTTTATGTTATAACTTGTCAACACATCAGAAGAAGAATTCCTTTGTAGAGATGGAAACAATGACAGTACTGAAACATTGTATCGATATAACCGAAATATTGAGTCAACTGAGTTCGCGAGAACAAAGTTTGACTGTACATGTAATGGTGTTAATGATACTGTATTTCGAAAGTGCTTATAAATAAATCTTGTTTTGTTTCCCTTTTCTTCATATTATTGTATTCTTCTACTTTTTATTTTTATTTAAAAACCATCACGTATTGATTGATTTCATTTGTACATTGACAAGCATATTGTTCAGCTCTACACAATATTTCAGTATATGGCCTGAGATAAGTGTTTTAGTAGACCTAGTAGTATTGATCTACATCGAAATAATCTCTTTTCTAAATTGTTTACTTATGTTCTCATGCATTCTATTGCACAATAGTATAAACTAGATATATCAGACAAAACATGATCTGCTATCGACGGAAGAATTAGCACAACCGCTCAACAAATGAAGGTGAATTCGATTGTCGAAGAAAGTAAAGTTAAAGAATTCATGAACCAACAAAAGACGAAATCGACTGTACACAAAATATTGACCAAGTGAAAATATGATAATATTTTACCCAGTAAAATATTACAAAATAGCAAAGTTAACGAATGATCATTTAAAAGCACTCCAAAAATTATTACTATATAATAAAAGGGTTATTGCATGAATATTGGGAAATATTGTCCCTCGCAAGATGCTATGTTGCACTAGCAAGCTTTGCAAGCAGGTGCGACATAACATCTTGCAGGGGTCAATATTTCCGAATATTCATGCAATAACCCTATTATATTATATTATATTATATTATATTATATTATATTATATTATATTATTATATTATATTATATTATATTATATTATATTATATTATATTATATTATATTATATTATATTATATTATATTATATTATATTATATTATATTATATTATATTATACAATTATGGCAGCTCAGTGCATGCGATATCATGTTTTATGGAACACTTAAAATACATATCGACCGAAGCCAACGGCAATATCACTTATAGTTAAAACGTCACAATCGTGCAATATCATAAAATATGGGTTAGTGAAAGATACATTGTTTAAAATTACGAAATGTAATAATATATTGCACGATTGTGACGTTTTAACTATAAGTGATATTGCACGGCTGGCCATTTTAGTACAGGAATGACATCTAAAAATTGATTAGCCGTGAAATATCACTAGTAATCAAAGATTAGCCGTGCAATATCACTTGTAATCAAAACGTCAGTCGTGCAATATCACAATATGTTAATGTTTTTAAAATAATGACTTAAAATTGTTTTCTGCAGCAAAATATCAACAAAATGTAACACTAAAAATCACATAGTGACCATGATAACAAAATGCATGATTATAAATTCTTGTGTATAAAACAAATTATTAAGGAGATGGTAAAATGTACAATGAAATGAAATAAAACAATTATGGCAGCTCAGTGCATGCGATATCATGTTTTATGGAACACTTAAAAGGAATATCAACCTCGGCCGTTGGCCTCGGTCGGTATGTCTTTTAAGTGTTCCATAAAACATGATAGCGCATGCACTGAGCTGCCATAATTGTATATTATTACATTTCGTAATTTTAGTTTCCATTTAAACAATGTATCTTTCACTAACCAATATTTTACGATATCGCACGATTGTCACGTTTTAACTACAAGTGTTATTGCACGGCTGGCCATTTTGGTACAAGAATGACATCTAAAAATTGATTAGCCGTGCAATATCACTTGTAATCAAAACGTCAGTCATGCAATATCACAATATGTTAATGTTTTTAAAATATTCACTTAAAATTGTTTTCTGCAGCAAAATATCAACAAAATTTAACACTAAAAATCACATAGTGACCATGATAACAAAATGCATGATTATAAATTCTTGTGTATAAAACAAATTATTAAGGAGATGGTAAAATGTACAGTGAAATGAAATAAAACAATTATGGCAGCTCAGTGCATGCGATATCATGTTTTATGGAACACTTAAAAGGAATATCAACCTCGGCCGTTGGCCTCGGTCGATATGTCTTTTAAGTGTTCCATAAAACATGATATCGCATGCACTGAGCTGCCATAATTGTATAATATTATATTATATTATATTATAGTATAGTATAGTATAGTATAGTATAGTATAGTATAGTATAGTATAGTATAGTATAGTATAGTATAGTATAGTATATATTATATTATATTATATTATATTATATTATATTATATTATATTATATTATATTATATTATATTATATTATATTATATTATATTATATTATATTATATTATATTATATTATATTATATTATATTATATTATATTATATTATATTATATTATATTATATTATATTATATTATATTATATTATATTATATTATTATTATATTATATTATATTATATTATATTATATTGTATTGTATTATTTTTTAATTTAATTTAATTTTATTTTATTTTATTTATTTCATTTCATTTCATTTCAGTTGAGTTCAGTTCAGTTCAGTTCAGTTCATTTCATTTCATTTCATTTCATTTCATTTCATTTCATTTCATTTCATTTCATTTCATTTTATCTTATGATATATCATTGAATTCATTGAGTACGTTTTCCCTTCACCTTGAATGATTGACAAGCGTTGACCGTTATTCCACCGCTCAACTACTTAGATCGTATTTACAGTTTCCTTTTGCTGATGTCACGAACATTCTATACAGATGCCAATTAGGGCGTTACAAATTACACTCCTGACTTCACATTGACTTCTTTGTCAATCTAATCTATATTAACGTTACAAGGTGACCTTAAGTTCGCACGGTACTATCTATTCATATATTATAAGGTGACCATACGTTGAACCGATACCATCTATTTGTTTGGCATTTAACACGAAATACTTAGCGTGTGCCTGTAATTTAAATTATATACATCTTCAAATTAAGGTGTGACTAATTATATTACAAACTTCTAATTAAGTACTACCCAATAAATTGTTCAAATAGCCGTTGTATTTAGCGACATAATCAGTATTAGTAATATTTAGTTTAGATTAGAGTTTGCCGTTGCTTACCCCATTCTTAGTGCATGCTTATTATACCCCATTGTACTAACGATTATGATCACGTATGGTTTAAATGTTGCTTAGTGACCTCAGTGACGACAATATAGTTGTCTTTGTCGACGTGCATCATATCTGCAGTGTAACTGATATTACACGTTGATCTTCTTTTTTGTGGACGGCGAATATTTAAGTCTGTCATATTATAATAAAAATAGCATTAATAAAAACGTATAATTTAGCTAACAATTTCGGTATAGATGGTGAATAAAATTGAGATTGCTTCTAAATTAACATCACTTTCAAGAATAGATATACTTGACATATGGGAATGATACAAGAGTTGATAAATAAAAATGCTACCAAGAATATACATGTCAATAGCCCTGAATGTGAAAGCAGACTATGATAGTGATCATCAATGTTGAAAGTTAATTTATTCTCATCAATGATACAGTGTCGTAATTATTTGTATCCGTGTGCAAAATTGTATTGTGAAGTCAGCTGTCGGTTCGGCATATAATACCACTGATGATAAAATGATATTTCATGTTCAGTTTTGTATTCTATGTACAAGAACGATATTAAGCGGGTATCCCAGAACCATATAACGCTTGTATATAAAAGAGGTATAAAGCTAGTACACAATAAATAAATATATCTTTTAAATACAAACTATTTCAAGGACGTATTCTCGAACGATATTAAGCCGGCATAGGCAAACGATATCAATCGGACAGAATGAACGATATAAAGCGGGTATACTTTAACAATATAAAGCGGGTATTAAAGATCGATATAAGGGTGTATACAAGTACAACATAATAATCGTATACATGAACGATATCACGATCGTGTACTAAATCGATATGCAGCATTTATATGCAACCATATAAAGAGGAAACACATAAATAAAACGAGTAAAAAAGGAAATAAATAGTAGGCACAAGAAAGATACAAAGAGTGTTGACCAGAACAACATTAAGTGGGTGTACACAAACTATTTAAGGGGATGCTTACAACGATATCAAATGGGTATACACAAGCGATGTAAAGCGGGTATACACGATCTATATGAAGCTGGTATGCAAAAAAGATACAAAGCGTTACACGTTAACGGATATAAACGAAAGTGCGAAAGCGGCCAATTAAGAACGAGATCAAGCGGGTATACATGAGCTGAATAAATAGGAGAAACACGTACGATATCAAGCATTTATACCGGACCGTCAGAAAGCGGGCATAGAACAAACAATAACAATCGGATCTACACAAACACTCAGAAAGCGGCTATACACCAAATTTATAGAACGTGCAGATACAAACGATATTAAGCGGTTACACAATAAATAAACAGATCAGTTTAACACGATCTGAATATAGTAAGTAAACCCGAAAGATATTAAGCCGGTAAACGCAAGCGATATTAATCGGGAAGGCACGAAATCAGATATATACATGAACGAGATACAGAGGCGTACGTGAACGATACGATGCGGATATACACGTCGGTAAAAATCAGATATATCCGAACGGTATAGAGCTGTACGGTTGTTTACATGTATAATGACTACTGATGTTCAAGATGCATATTGATATCTTTTCGATGGATATGTCAATTTTGCATTATCAGCAATTTTACTGTGTTTATGAAACAAAACAGAAATAAAATTGATAAAAAGTATCGTTGTTATTTTTTTATTGCGTAATCCCGTCAGTAATGAACGTAGTTCCCCTCATACCTTTTCGTTTTGAAGTGTTGATATATAAACAAATATTAAAGTAACTTTCTTAATTGAAATAACGACAATAAAGAATTCTATTTTTTTTATTTTAACACCTTTTATACTCATTTCCATCATTTAAAACCACTAACTATAGCCATCAAGTTTATTGACAAAAAAATAATCTTTGCCCCAGGGAATGTACGATAAATTTACAATGAACTGTTGACTTAGATTGGTTTTCATAAAATGACATGTTTATTAATTATGTTAATTATGTTACAAATCAAAATCGGTTTAATCTTAATTACTTGATGTTCCGTTGTAAACAAAACAATAAATATGAAGTGTTCTAGATAGGTAGTTAGATGCACACAATAATGTAATAAATGGCATCACTTTAGTTTAGTTTGAGTACTTTCTAAACGCACCGTTTTTTAAAATTGTGTTTACAAACGACATAAAAAGGCACAAAACACAACCCCTTTCATAAGTTTATGTTAAGTGCGGTCTTTGCACCACGCAACAACAACACAAAAATTTATTTTTGAATCGTCTTTCTTAAGCTATCCCATTTCATTTTAATGTCGCCGCTTTCCAATACAAGTACTGTAAATTTCTATAAAATCCAGTGATCAGCGTTATAATTGTCATCTCCCTAGAACGATTATATCTTGAAAATGACGTATTAGAAAATGTGCAGACTTACACTGTATGTGAATAATGAAATATGTAAGCGGTGCCCTTATTTTCATTTTTTTCGCCAACAACGAATTTAAGAATCACACGAAATGTCATTTTTACTTCAACCACGAAAACTGATACACACGAATATAAATGAAACCACAGTATAAAACCAATATAAAGCGGGTATACACGAGCAATATGCAAAGGGAATACGTGAACAATATAAAGTAGGCATAAAAGATCGATATAAGCAGATATATACAATGGACACAAAGCCTGTAGACAAGAACTATATAAAGTGGGTGCAAAATGTATTTTAGCGATTGTTAAAAAAGATATTAAGCGGGTATAAACGAGCGATATAATGAGAGAATACAAGAGATATATGGCTGGTATACACGAATGATATACAGCGGGTAAAAACGGTATAAAGTGGGTGTAAACGAACAATATCGAAAAAATATACACGAACGTTATAAAATGTGTAGACGTTTACGAAATAAAGCGGCACACACGAACAGTATTAAGCGAGTATACAAGAAGATAAAGCTTGTATAAGGAAACAAAATCCAGCTGATATAAAAGAAATCGGATATACACGTAAGATATTGTATAAAGAGTGTATACAAGATCGATATAAGAGCCATCTAAAGACGGTATACACTAACGATATAAAGAGGGTATACGTGAACGATATCAAGATGGTATACACAATCGATATATTGCATTTATATGCGAACGATATAGAGAGGTAACACATGCATAAAACGATAATACAACGATTTAAAGAGTATGTACACGAACGATACAAAGCTTGAGGACCGAACTATATAACGTAGGTGAGGATTGTTACAACGATATCAAGTTTGTACACACAAGCGATATAAAGCGGGTATACAGGAACGGCATACAATGGGTATGCAAAAAAAGACATAACGTGTTTATAAACGAACAATATCAAGCGATAAGAAATATTCAAAGCTGGTTCGCAAGAACAATATATTTGGGCTTACAAGAAAAATTTAAATTCGGAATACAAGAACAATATAAAGCGTGTATATGAGAAGCAGAAGTATATCAATCTTGTATACGAAAACGATATATAACGGCTATAAAGAAAAAATAACAAGCGGGTATCAAAGAACTATATAACGTGTTTGTCTACACCAGCTTTATATAGTTCGTAACAAGCAGCTAAAATAGTTTTCGATACATACGTACATCAAGCGTGTAGACACGAATATAAGTAAACGATATAAATAAAAGTAAGAAAGCGGACAAAGAAGAGCGAGAATAAGCGGGTATACATGAGATATATCAATAGGACATACACGTATAAAGCGGTCATAAGAAAGATATTAATCATGTAAACGCAGACGATATCAATCGGGAAAGCACGAAAGCTGGTATATACCGGAATGAGATACAGTGCGGTACGTGAACGCAACGAAAGGGATATACAAATCGATATACAGCAGAACTATCCGAACGATAAAGAGCAGGTACACCTGAAAGACATAAAGCAGGTATAAAGGAATGATATAAATCGGATGTACACGAGTTTTATCAAGGTGGTGCACAACAAATGTTGAAGCGTATTGTAACGAACGATCTCAAACGGCTATACATGAACGATATACAGCGCAATAAAAAGAAATATAACAGGGGTGTATACTTAGGATGTCACGTCAATATCCACCAAGGAAATTAAAAGTGTAGATGCAAACGGTTTAGAACGTGTAGACACGAACGATATAAAGCTGGTACACTAAAAACTAAAAATATAAAACGGGTATAACAGAACAATAAACCGCGGATATAATTGTAGAATATACCCGCTTTATTTCTGAAATAAATTTATATAAAGTGTATGCATCAAAACTATTTTAGCTGCTTGTTACGAACGATATAAAGCGGTTGTAGACGAACATAATCAAGCAGGAATAAAAAGGGAATTGTAGCGGGTTTAAACGAATAATGACAGGTAAAAATTGCTGCAGGTATCTCGTGTGAAAAGAGAGATGGTACCTATCTACGGTCCTTGCTTCACCCAAGACGTCCAACTCTATAATAATATTGTTAAGTATTAGAGTACGTTAATATGTATATTTTCACTTCCAGGCCATTTTTTTAACTTATAATAATGTATTTGCCAAAAATACATTTACCAAAAACTAACTAGGTCAATGAGTGACAACAGACACATATATACTTATCAATAGTATTGAAAAGTATTAAATGAGGTTCGCTATGAATTGTTGTTGAATATCGTTCATTTTTTATTGTTGCACAATTCGCACAATTTCTGTCATGGTTTGTTGCTAATACCGTTGAGGAATTCATATAGAAATTCACAAACATGTACTGAGGTTATAGGACGAAAAGTAAAAGGTTCCGTTCAGTGTTTATTCATAGAACCTTTGATTTAGTGATTGATTGTTTGCAAAACATACAGAAAGCGCATATCATAATTTATAAAATAAATTGTCCATACCCCGTTTACTGGTATTCCTCATTTCTTATAGCTGTTCGCTTCTCTACTTATCACGTTTAAGCTGATTCGTCATAGAAGTAATGCGTACTAGCATTCGAGATTCTATTTTGTTTTCAAGCTATTTATTTATTCAACAGTTTACATAATATATCCGGATATGTAATTGTACATTGAATTTTGGCTTTTATTGTTCAGTCGATTTCTTTGCTACTGTTTAGCCGGCTTTTTTATTCAACAGTCTATAAAATAGCATGCGTCTGCCAGCAATGATATTACATGCAATCTATTGACAGAAGGTGCATGCTAAATTTCTCTAGATCAACGTAATGACATAATAGAAAACACATGTTGACACGACGTGAAGGCCTGATAAACAGTCGCATAAATGTGGCTATTTTAGATTTACCTTAAATAATTAGACAATATAAATGTAACCTAAAAAGAAACATCCTTGTTTACAGAGTAGTGAGTTGCTGTTTTTTTAAAGTAGCATGGTTTACAACATATTAGGATTTTGCACTGTGATAAAAGATTTTCTAAAAAATAAAACGTTTGGGCTTATCAACGTAAATTGTTTTTATTTACTTGATTGGTCTTCAACATATATAACTGATCTCAATTGGATCGTTTCTCTTAAAGTTTACACAGATAATGCATGCTGAGTAAATAGACATGTAATAGAGCTGTATACAATGCGCTTTAACAGAATTAAATTTGACAAAATAATGTTAGTCAAGAAATGTTTTAAAAGATTGCAAGTATTTGGAATAATAGAGGTTTGGGCAAGTTCAAGATCGAAGACTACTAACATGAAATATTCATATTTTCAATTGAAAACATATGCAATGAAAGGTGTCTATGTGCATTATGGTATATTGCTGAGTGTTGTTCCAGTGGATCCTAATTCCATTTTGAGTTTGCCCCATTTTTACGCCAATTATCTGACAGACCTGTTTCTTTTGATGTCACAACGATATAAATTTTACCAGAAAAGAAACATCCTTATTTATAAAGTAGTGAGTTGTTTTTTACAGTAGCCATGCTTTACAACATATTTGGATTTTGCACTGTGATAAAAGATTGTCTTAAAAGTAAAACGTTTGGGCTTATAAACATACATTGTTTTTTTTATTTATTGGAATCGTATTCAACATATACAATAGATCTCATTGTGATCGGTTTTTTGAAACGTTTACACAGATAATACATGCTGAGTAACTAGACATGGCTTTATACGATGCGCATGAATGTAATTTTATTTTGTATTACAAATTTATGTTAAACTAGAAATATTTCAAAAGATTGTAAGTATTTGAAATAACAGAGATTTGGTCAAGTTCAAGATTGAAGACTACTCACTTGAAAGATCATATTTTAAGTAAAAAAAAGATAAATGAAATATGGGTTAAAACAAATAAATACGACTTCAAAGGTATGTCATGAAATTAGGACAACAGTTATGGAACAAAAATTCTAAACTATTGCAGTTAGAAAAGAATGAAAAGAAACAGGTGATTTGCTTAAATGACCTTGTTAATGTCACTCGAAAATTTAAATGTCTTGTTTGTCTTTGTTTCTTAAAGATTTAACGATGTAACACGATCTTCTATTATAAAGGTCAGACGGACGAATACGTCCTTTTAGTTTTGTTTAAAAAAAATCACATATAAGGATATACTTGTGTGTCAACAAGTTCATTAAGTTCAATGTTATTATTTAGATCACATACCTTGAGAACATCGTAAAGACTAGTATTTATTTTCAGTGCAGCAAATTATGACTGGTCTACGACCAAATAAACCTCTATTCCATATTGGATTCTGACAGAATAAAAATGAAGTTTTGACTGTAGAAAATAAATACATATATTAGTGTTTTTGCGCATTTAGAAGTTGCCAAGATGCTTAGAGATTTTTAAAGATTATTTCTTACATTATCATGTACGATATTTGTTGGCTTATTATACATATAATATGCATTTTGTAAAACCTGGTCTTCTCATAAAATATTTAGTGCCACAAAAAAGGCTAGAAGAAATATATTTTGCTAAACTTCTAAAATTGTAATTCTGTTCATACACATGTTTTCTTTGAAGACCTAAAACGTTATTCATAAAGAAAGACTATATTTATTTCGTATTTGTTTGAAGTGTGATTTATGAGACATTTTGAACAGTCGTCAGCTATATCATGGCGTCCAGTTTTTTGGGAAGAAGGGAGGTAGGAGTAGCGGGACTTAGACTCAAACACAACCTTAATGTTAACAGACCACATGATCAGTAGAACATGATTAACTGCATTTAACACTCGGGCACCGAGGCCACTTTATTTATTTAAAATGATACGGTTTTGACACCTTGTTCAATTACACAGTCACATGGAATAAGGCTGATGAATTAAAGAATGGCAACCGACCAAACAATCATAGTCCAAAGTCAAGTCACGATCGCAAATCTTGATTTATATGTTCTGAATAATAATGCGAATCTGAATCGAGATATGAAAACTAAAGTATGTTTCTAAAGATGCTTACGTAGTACTGTCATCCTTATAATAATTGTGAACATATAATTCAAGAGTTGCCCTCAGCAAGGTATTGGGGAGGTAAAGACTGACAGTGTAAAAGTTCTGACTTCCCAATTTCGACCCTAATTGTTTAGTAAAATTATAAAGAGACATACGAACTATAGGTATTTGTATCATAGAATAATTGTTGTACAATGTCCTAATCAAGAGGGTGAACACGAAAGATAAACAAGTGTATACGCGAACGATATAAAGCTTGCATAAGCGAAAAATATAAGGCGGAAATTTATATAACCGGATAAACAAGAACGATAAAAAAGCGGGAATATAATTACAATTTAAAGTAGGTATAAACGAACGAAATGTAGCGGATACCAAGCGATAGCAAATGTGTAGAAACCAACGATAAAACGTATAGACACTAAACACGTTTAGGCACTAAAGATATAAAACAGGCCTGATGGAACAATATGAAGCAGGAATACATGAAAGACATCAAGATGGTATACAAGAACAACAGAAATCGGCATAGAAGGTAAAAAGGAACGATAACACACAGAAAAGTGCAAACCATATAAATCGGATAAGCACACAAGACAAAAGAGGGTAAACACGAACAATATATATTGTTATACAACAACGATATCAAGCGAGTATAAACAAACGATATACAGTGGGTGTACGTGAACGATGCAGAACGGCTATACACACCCGATATAAAGCAAATGTATACGAACAAAACAAACGCGGGTACATAGCAACGATATCAAGCGGGTTTAAACGAATCATATCAAGTGAATGTACTCTAACGATATAACGAGTGTAGACACTAACTATATAAAACGTGTAGACGTGCGAAATAATGCTGGCATTCAAGAACAATGTAAATTGGACATAGAAATACAATATAAAAGCGGAATACAAGAGCAATATAAATTCGCCATGAAAGAGTTTTAAGTGGGTATACAAATAGGATATTAAGCTTCATACAAACTGATGTGAAGTGTGTATAATGAAATGATATCAAGCGGGTATAAAGATGTATATAAAGCGGCCATGCACTTACTATATCACGCTTGTAAACACGAACTTAGGAAAACGGGAATGAACGGAAATTAGAAAGCGCATATAGAACGATATCATGCGGGTATACAATAGCGAGTATACAATAACGATAAAAAGCGCGCATAAAAGAAGCTTGTAAAGCGGGTATTCAAAAACGATTCTAAGCGAGTTTTTTAGAATGATGTAACGCTTGTGTATATGAGCGCTATCAAGCAGTTAAACCATAATACACATAACGGGTAAACACAAACGCTAAAAGGAGGTATACACGAACGATATAAAGCCGGCATAGACAAAAATACGAACGATATGAAGCGGGTATACGTAAACAATATACATTGGGTATACAAGGTCGATGTAAGCGGGTATACAAAAACGATATGCATCGAGTATACGTGAATGATATAAAGAGGGTATACACAATCCATATACGGCATTTATATGCGAACGATACGAGAGTATAAAACGGGTATAAAACGGTATAAAGAGTATGCACAAAAACGATACAAAGCGTTAGGACCCGAAATTTATCAAGTGAGTGTACTCAAACTATTTAAAAGGATTGTTAAACAGATATTAAGCGGGTATACACAAGCCATATAAAGTGGATATAAAAGAACAATACCAAGCGGAAATGCACGAACGATTTCCAGCTGGTTTACAAGAATAGTATAACTTGGGCAAACTAGAATAAAAAAAAGCTGGTTTATAAGAAGGACATAAAGCTTGCATATGAGAACGATATATAGCAGCAAAAAAGGATAACAAGCCGGAATCAAACAACTATATAACGTGGTTATTCACGTACGACATTAAGCGTTTAGACAAGACAGTTAGAAATCGGGCATAGACCAACAATAAATGGGCATCGGTGGCCGAGTGATTAAGGTAGTTCGTCTGCTATTGATCACAGGGCCTGGCAACACTGAAATTGCGGGTTCGAACCTCACTGCGGGCAGGATGCGTTTGACTGCAAATCTTAATAGACAAGGATTGCCAGTTTTCCTACCGAAGGTCGGGAATTTACTCTGGGTACTGCGGCTTTCCTCCAATAAAAACTGGACGCCATGATACAGCTGAAACAAATTCCTGAAAGTGGCGTACAAAACCATTTTAGCTGATTATTACGAACGATAGAAAGAGTGTATAAACGAACGTTATAAAGCGGAATACAAAAGCAGTATAAAGTTGGTATAAACGAACACTATCGAATAAACATACACGAACGATATAAAATGTGTAGACACTTACAAAATAAAGCGGCATACATGAACAGTATCAAGCTGGTATACAAGTATATAAAGATGGTATACGGAGACGATATCAAGCTGATATAAAAGAAATCGAATGTAAACGTACGTTATAAAGCATTTAGACACGAAAATAAGACAGCGAACATAGAACAATTATATAGATCCGATGTAAAATTGTGATACAAAGCGGGTAAACACCTATAACATAGAATTGGTATACACGTTCCAATAAAGATTCAAAGCGGTTTAAGTCATCTGATAAAAGTGTAAAAGCAAACATAAAGTAGTCATGTAAATTTCATTGATAAGACATTTAACGGACAGGCCAAATTGATTCATGCATCTCGTGTGAAAAAGAGTCATGGTACCTATCTATGGTCTATCTATTTTACAACTCAATTACCAAAAAAAAAAACAAAAAAATAGATTAATTAGAAACAACATGCAAATATATATTTATATTTTTGTTAACTTTGATGCTCACAACAATAGTTATATAAGCACCTATAGCACTTAAGCTACGTTGACAGGTGATCAAATATGGAGAATACTGATTGAAATAAATTCTGGTTAATCACAGAGAAGTGATGTCACAACGAATTCCTCAACGACGTCGCTAGTAAAACTAATCATGTATATGAAATCAATTACGCATCGTGCGTGAATATTGCAAATATTGTAACTTTCTGCAATTGATTATCCTATAAATAACATATATATTAAAGAAATGGTGGTAAAAACCAGATTGTATGGCATGCCAAACCTCCCGCTTTCATTACAGCAGTATGTGAGTTGGTTAGTTGATTGAAATTTGTTGGTATAAAAGCTAACAAAAAAGAACAAATGTTCATGTATAACCACGAGTAAAATCTGTTACGAAAACGTAAATGGAGGCTTGTCAAATATGAAATACTAAAATATAAATTTCCTTTAGTGTACTATCTGAAGTAAGTTTCTATTTACTTGTTTTGTGAACGTGGGCGGATGAACAAACGGTCTAGCAAATGACCATTCAGACAAACGTAAAACGATATACAAACCAACGAAAAACGAAAAACGAACGCAAAAATAGTAAAGTTATACCTTTTATGGATGCATTACGCCAATATGAATTGACTTCCCAACTTTACATATGCACCGGAATGAGAGCATTGTTATTGAAAATAAATAAGACATCTTGGAAAATCGTTCAACAGTAGTATTACACAATTTAAAATAAGGTGTCTCTATGCGTTGGTGTCGAATATCGTTCATTATTTGTTATTGTTGTACAATTTGCTATATTTCTCAAATTGTTCAGGTACATTTCTGTCATGTGTTGTTGCTAATACCGTTGTGGCATTCATGTCGAAATTCAGAAAAAAATTAATTTGACTTGTTGGCCCAAATACGACTTCAGCGAACATTTAGTGCTCCGACAAATGCAGGCTCACAGTACTTTATTCTTAAGATAAGTTTATAGGGTTAAAATTGTAAAAATATCCGCTATGTTTTACAAAAGGTATTTATTCATAGATTGTTTGATTTTTGTGATTGATTATTTGCTAAACCTACCGAAAGCACATTTCAGAATTTATAAAACGAAATTTTCTTAACACCCTTTCCTGGTATTGATCTTTTTTTTTCTCTTCTCGACTTGTCCTGTTTGAGATGATTCGTCATAGAAGTAATGTGTACGAGTATGCGAGATTCTATTTTGTTTTCCAGTTGTTTAGTTTTCCAACAATTATATAATTTATCCGGATTTGTAATTGTTCTATTATAAAGGTCAGACGGACGAATACGTCCTTTTAGTTTTGTTTAAAAAAAATCACATATAAGGATATACTTGTGTGTCAACAAGTTCATTAAGTTCAATGTTATTATTTAGATCACATACCTTGAGAACATCGTAAAGACTAGTATTTATTTTCAGTGCAGCAAATTATGACTGGTCTACGACCAAATAAACCTCTATTCCATATTGGATTCTGACAGAATAAAAATGAAGTTTTGACTGTAGAAAATAAATACATATATTAGTGTTTTTGCGCATTTAGAAGTTGCCTAGATGCTTAGAGATTTTTAAAGATTATTTCTTACATTATCATGTACGATATTTGTTGGCTTATTATACATATAATATGCATTTTGTAAAACCTGGTCTTCTCATAAAATATTTAGTGCCACAAAAAAGGCTAGAACAAATATATTTTGCTAAACTTCTAAAATTGTAATTCTGTTCATACACATGTTTTCTTTGAAGACCTAAAACGTTATTCATAAAGAAAGACTATATTTATTTCGTATTTGTTTGAAGTGTGATTTATGAGACATTTTGAACAGTCGTCAGCTATATCATGGCGTCCAGTTTTTTGGGAAGAAGGGAGGTAGGAGTAGCGGGACTTAGACTCAAACACAACCTTAATGTTAACAGACCACATGATCAGTAGAACATGATTAACTGCATTTAACACTCGGGCACCGAGGCCACTTTATTTATTTAAAATGATACGGTTTTGACACCTTGTTCAATTACACAGTCACATGGAATAAGGCTGATGAATTAAAGAATGGCAACCGACCAAACAATCATAGTCCAAAGTCAAGTCACGATTGCAAATCTTGATTTATATGTTCTGAATAATAATGCGAATCTGAATCGAGATATGAAAACTAAAGTATGTTTCTAAAGATGCTTACGTAGTACTGTCATCCTTATAATAATTGTGCACATATAATTCAAGAGTTGCCCTCAGCAAGGTATTGGGGAGGTAAAGACTGACAGTGTAAAAGTTCTGACTTCCCAATTTCGACCCTAATTGTTTAGTAAAATTATAAAGAGACATACGAACTATAGGTATTTGTATCATAGAATAATTGTTGTACAATGTCCTAATCAAGAGGGTGAACACGAAAGATAAACAAGTGTATACGCGAACGATATAAAGCTTGCATAAGCGAAAAATATAAGGCGGAAATTTATATAACCGGATAAACAAGAGCGATAAAAAAGCGGGAATATAATTACAATTTAAAGTAGGTATAAACGAACGAAATGTAGCGGATACCAAACGATAGCAAATGTGTAGAAACCAACGATAAAACGTATAGACACTAAACACGTTTAGGCACTAAAGATATAAAACAGGCCTGATGGAACAATATGAAGCAGGAATACATGAAAGACATCAAGCTGGTATACAAGAACAACAGAAATCGGCATAGAAGGTAAAAAGGAACGATAACACACAGAAAAGTGCAAACCATATAAATCGGATAAGCACACAAGACAAAAGAGGGTAAACACGAACAATATATATTGTTATACAACAACGATATCAAGCGAGTATAAACAAACGATATACAGTGGGTGTACGTGAACGATGCAGAACGGCTATACACACTCGATATAAAGCAAATGTATACGAACAAAACAAACGCGGGTACATAGCAACGATATCAAGCGGGTTTAAACGAATCATATCAAGTGAATGTACTCTAACGATATAACGAGTGTAGACACTAACTATATAAAACGTGTAGACGTGCGAAATAATGCTGGCATTCAAGAACAATGTAAATTGGACATAGAAATACAATATAAAAGCGGAATACAAGAGCAATATAAATTCGCCATGAAAGAGTTTTAAGTGGGTATACAAATAGGATATTAAGCTTCATACAAAATGATGTGAAGTGTGTATAATGAAATGATATCAAGCGGGTATAAAGATGTATATAAAGCGGCCATGCACTTACTATATCACGCTTGTAAACACGAACTTAGGAAAACGGGAATGAACGGAAATTAGAAAGCGCATATAGAACGATATCATGCGGGTATACAATAGCGAGTATACAATAACGATAAAAAGCGCGCATAAAAGAAGCTTGTAAAGCGGGTATTCAAAAACGATTCTAAGCGAGTTTTTTAGAATGATGTAACGCTTGTGTATATGAGCGCTATCAAGCAGTTAAACCATAATACACATAACGGGTAAACACAAACGCTAAAAGGAGGTATACACGAACGATATAAAGCCGGCATAGACAAAAATACGAACGATATGAAGCGGGTATACGTAAACAATATACATTGGGTATACAAGGTCGATGTAAGCGGGTATACAAAAACGATATGCATCGAGTATACGTGAATGATATAAAGAGGGTATACACAATCCATATACAGCATTTATATGCGAACGATACGAGAGTATAAAACGGGTATAAAACGGTATAAAGAGTATGCACAAAAACGATACAAAGCGTTAGGACCCGAAATTTATCAAGTGAGTGTACTCAAACTATTTAAAAGGATTGTTAAACAGATATTAAGCGGGTATACACAAGCCATATAAAGTGGATATAAAAGAACAATACCAAGCGGAAATGCACGAACGATTTCCAGCTGGTTTACAAGAATAGTATAACTTGGGCAAACTAGAATAAAAAAAAGCTGGTTTATAAGAAGGACATAAAGCTTGCATATGAGAACGATATATAGCAGCAAAAAAAGGATAACAAGCCGGAATCAAACAACAATATAACGTGGTTATTCACGTACGACATTAAGCGTTTAGACAAGACAGTTAGAAATCGGGCATAGACCAACAATAAATGGGCATCGGTGGCCGAGTGATTAAGGTAGTTCGTCTGCTATTGATCACAGGGCCTGGTAACACTGAAATTGCGGGTTCGAACCTCACTGCGGGCAGGGTGCGTTTGACTGCAAATCTTAATAGACAAGGATTGCCAGTTTTCCTACCGAAGGTCGGGAATTTACTCTGGGTACTGCGGCTTTCCTCCAATAAAAACTGGACGCCATGATACAGCTGAAACAAATTCCTGAAAGTGGCGTACAAAACCATTTTAGCTGATTATTACGAACGATAGAAAGAGTGTATAAACGAACGTTATAAAGCGGAATACAAAAGCAGTATAAAGTTGGTATAAACGAACACTATCGAATAAACATACACGAACGATATAAAATGTGTAGACACTTACAAAATAAAGCGGCATACATGAACAGTATAAAGCGGGTATACAAGAATATAAAGATGGTATACGGAGACGATATCAAGCTGATATAAAAGAAATCGAATGTAAACGTACGTTATAAAGCATTTAGACACGAAAATAAGACAGCGAACATAGAACAATTATATAGATCCGATGTAAAATTGTGATACAAAGCGGGTAAACACCTATAACATAGAATTGGTATACACGTTCCAATAAAGATTCAAAGCGGTTTAAGTCATCTGATAAAAGTGTAAAAGCAAACATAAAGTAGTCATGTAAATTTCATTGATAAGACATTTAACGGACAGGCCAAATTGATTCATGCATCTCGTGTGAAAAAGAGTCATGGTACCTATCTATGGTCTATCTATTTTACAACTCAATTACCAAAAAAAACAAAAAAAATAGATTAATTAGAAACAACATGCAAATATATATTTATATTTTTGTTAACTTTGATGCTCACAACAATAGTTATATAAGCACCTATAGCACTTAAGCTACGTTGACAGGTGATCAAATATGGAGAATACTGATTGAAATAAATTCTGGTTAATCACAGAGAAGTGATGTCACAAAGAATTCCTCAACGACGTCGCTAGTAAAACTAATCATGTATATGAAATCAATTACGCATCGTGCGTGAATATTGCAAATATTGTAACTTTCTGCAATTGATTATCCTATAAATAACATATATATTAAAGAAATGGTGGTAAAAACCAGATTGTATGGCATGCCAAACCTCCCGCTTTCATTACAGCAGTATGTGAGTTGGTTAGTTGATTGAAATTTGTTGGTATAAAAGCTAACAAAAAAGAACAAATGTTCATGTATAACCACGAGTAAAATCTGTTACGAAAACGTAAATGGAGGCTTGTCAAATATGAAATACTAAAATATAAATTTCCTTTAGTGTACTATCTGAAGTAAGTTTCTATTTACTTGTTTTGTGAACGTGGGCGGATGAACAAACGTTCTAGTAAATGACCATTCAGACAAACGTAAAACGATATACAAACCAACGAAAAACGAAAAACGAACGCAAAAATAGTAAAGTTATACCTTTTATGGATGCATTACGCCAATATGAATTGACTTCCCAACTTTACATATGCACCGGAATGAGAGCATTGTTATTGAAAATAAATAAGACATCTTGGAAAATCGTTCAACAGTAGTATTACACAATTTAAAATGAGGTGTCTCTATGCGTTGGTGTCGAATGTCGTTCATTATTTGTTATTGTTGTACAATTTGCTATATTTCTCAAATTGTTCAGGTACATTTCTGTCATGTGTTGCTGCTAATACCGTTGTGGCATTCATGTCGAAATTCAGAAAAAAATTAATTTGACTTGTTGGCCCAAATACGACTTCAGCGAACATTTAGTGCTCCGACAAATGCAGGCTCACAGTACTTTATTCTTAAGATAAGTTTATAGGGTTAAAATTGTAAAATTATCCGCTATGTTTTACAAAAGGTATTTATTCATAGATTGTTTGATTTTTGTGATTGATTATTTGCTAAACCTACCGAAAGCACATTTCAGAATTTATAAAACGAAATTTTCTTAACACCCTTTCCTGGTATTGATCTTTTTTTTTCTCTTCTCGACTTGTCCCGTTTGAGATGATTCGTCATAGAAGTAATGTGTACGAGTATGCGAGATTCTATTTTGTTTTCCAGTTGTTTAGTTTTCCAACAATTATATAATTTATCCGGATTTGTAATTGTCCATTGACTTTTGGCTCTTGTTGTTCAGTCGTTTTTTTTTTTTTGCTATTTAGGCGTGTTTTTTATTCCACAGTCTATATAATCAGTTCAAAACTAGCCTACATCGAAGATGAACAGTTATATGGAATGTGTATACCATCAATGATATTATATGCATTGTATTGACAGAAGGCACATGCTAAATTTATTTACCTCAACAGTAATGATATGATAGAAATCGCATGCTGACATGACAAATAGACATGATAAACAGTCCCATCAATGTAGATGTGTTAGATTGCACTTTAATAATTAGATTTCAAATAATTCATGCAAATACAACTTATAAACATACATACCTTCTACCTCCATCACGGGAACCTCAGTGAATTTGAGTAAAAAAAATCATGTAATCCTCTCCAAACATTTTTCCACATCGAATGTATATACAAATCAAAGCCACCGAAAAATCACTTAAGAAAAATACTATCATTATACGTTTAATCGTATCACAGTCGCTAGTTGGTGCTATCGAATCGATTCACAATATTCGTATCTTCTGTTTGCTTTAATCTAAAAAAGCAATAATTTCATTAACTACTCGATTGCATCATACATGATATTACGTATTATTAATGACGTTGTTTTCTTCAGATACTCCTACAATCAAAACTGGGCGCCGTGATATAGCTTAAGAATATGAAAACTAGGAGGCGAAGAATTTTTTGTATATAAACCTAAATAAATAAAACTGTTGTTGTCAACTTTAGTGTTCTCAGTTCGTATCTATCTCTTATCAAGGAGTGCTTGACTCAACATTTATTTAACAAGGATTAGAGGTTTCGGTTCCGAATAGTGGGGCTTCCTTTGGTTGCTATCACTTTCTTATGAAACACATATTAGAGTAGTAAATGCAACGCAAGATTATAGTTAATGATTATATATTTTTATAAAATATAGCAAATAAAACCGACCAAACTACATTAGCCAGAAGCCAAAGAACAGTTACAAATCAGGATACAGAAAAACACAACATAAAAACCAAAAAAACCAAAACACAGAGTAACCCGAACCCAATAAAAACCATGGGTACACTCAGGTGCTCCGGACGAGTAAGCAGTGCCTGCCTCTAATTAGACACCCGTCGAGTTACTCATTGTCTTGTCTAGGAAAAAGTCAAATCCGGGAATAGGAAACACTACCTATGATTCAGCGAAAATGCCAGATCGTATTTGAGACACTGATCAATTAAGTCATGGTTCCGACCATAGACCTTCTGGAGATCTGGAGAGATAACATCAACCTAGGTGCAACAAACATTTGTTGCATACTTTAGCAGTCAACAGCAGTGATTGGTCTGGAAAATCGGAATATCGATCGCAGGATCTAGAATAACGTATACGTTGTGAAATGTAAACACAATACACTAACTAGATTCCATTGACTATTTTGCAAGCAAGGACAAATTTTGATTGGTGCGATTGGACAACAGTAGTACAATCAGTTCTACGCATCAAATTGACAATTGTTTGTGCATATTTAGTCTAGACTAATGCATTGATGCTGTTTACTTCTCTTGGCTGTACTTTATGTATGTCTGTTATGTAATATTAGAATCTGTAAACCATTGTGCAAACTTTGAATCTTTTTTCAATAACACACCCTGTACATTTTACTGTTTAATAAATTGCAAAAGTCTTTATTAATTGTAGCAGTGATAGATTGCCACACAATTTACACATTTCTAAAGCTTCATGCAAGTCGTATAAATTATCTTAACAGTGCAATACTTTAACATACATCGTGGAAAATCACTCGCCTCCTTTGTTGACAAATTAATATACAACTATTGTTATTCATTTTCTCGCCTTTGTATTTACGAATGCAATTATACAGATCAATATTTCAAGTACACTGATTATAATATGTACTCATGACATATTTAAGCAAAAATGATACCTACCAACCTCACCATTGCTATTATAACGTTGTCATGAAACTTGTTCTCTGCAGGAGTTTAGTTATTCCTTCTTCTGAATTGGTGCAACTGGAAAAACATTGCTAAATAAATTACTGACATCAAACAAAGAAAATATTTTATATTTCTAAAACAACAAATTTAACGAGAATCACAATGCTCGTGTGATTCTATGTAAATTATTTAAATGATCACATACCTACTGTAAATGAGCCTTGTACCATAGTATGCTTTGTCTGGTGATTGTAAAGGCTAATATGTTTTTAGTCAGTAATATAGAAACATTGGTTTTACATTGAATAAACTTTAGATTTCCAAAAAATACAAGATAATAGGAGAAAAACTACTTGCCTCCTGTTAAATTATCAAAATGTCTGTTTTAGTTTGTGTTCTTTTAATGAATTTAAATGATTTTTCAGTACAGAGATACTATGAATTCTGAAGATTAATGGTGTAGGAATAAATTTGCTGAGAACGGAATGAAAAATGTCAATTCTTATTCTATATTAAATAGAGCCGATCACACCTTGGCGAATTCCGACTCGATAATCCCCAGTGTTGACAGCAGTATATTCGGGTCATAACTTTAATCATACGTACGCACTCAAATACGTAATACTTATTAAGTAGAGAGTTGCTTTTGGCAAGCAAAACAAAATCACTCAGAATAAACATGTAGATTTATCCATATTCTATGCAGTCAATACTTTTATAATGCTATTGCGTATCATGTACCGTACAAAATACTTACTGTTAATTGTAACAAATTTTCAGATGACACATTCATATTCACCTTAAAACGGTGTTTTTCACATCTAAAATTACCTTTTGAGGATTGTAAAATATCATGAACACTTTTAACACCACAAAGGGTTAAGTGTAATCTTTCACGTACATTGTACTTATATAGTTTACTATCCTCCCATGACTTTTTATGAAAGTCAGAAACTATTAAATAATTCTTTTTAGATTGGAACATTTTGAAACGATAGCAATGCCTTTCTAACAAAACATCGAAGGAGAAACGCATGTTAGCAAATGAATAAGTGCATCACTGCACAAAATTTAACATAAAATAAACTAAAACTGGCAACAAGACTTCTTAACGACTTGCTTATAAATATATCTTTTTGTTTGCCTTTTTCTCATAAAAAATCTTCTACTTCCTATTTCTATTTAAAACCTTTACGTCTTGATTGATATAATTTGTCCAGTGGCAAGCATGTTGTTAAGTTCTTCGTAATATTTCAGTAAATGCCCTGAGATAAGTATTATATAACAAACCTAACAGTATTGATCTACATTCAAATAATTTCTTTTCCAAATTGTTACTTAGGTTCTCATCCATCCTTTTGCTCAAGTGGTACAAACTAGATATATAAGACAAAAACCAAACCAACAGAGGTATTCTAAAGATAACATAAGGCATATGAAGCAGTTTAAGACCATTATAATCATAGCTATCAGTTTGAAGCCGCCATTAGAATAAAATACTTTTCAAATAAAATCAACATATCTAGAAGTTGCAGTATTATTACAATATTCTGGTTATAAACAGAGGGTAAGGGACATTTAGAATCTTCTATGTTACTTTCACATCTGTGGTTACTTAATAATGTATGGTGTGAAGAGAGTAGTATTTACAAATATTTTCAATTAGTAATTTTGTTTATTATTTTCTCTGATAGCAACTGGCTCTTTAAATACTTTTATCTTAGTTAAGAGATAAGAACAGATGGTCAGTTTAGCAATAAAATGCACGATTTGTTGTGTCTGTAGAGTTTAAAGGTTAATTTGTTCTATCATTAGTTTTAATGTGTAGTGTCAATTTCTTATGGCTAATTATATGGACAAGGTTAATTAGATAAAAGTTACAAGTGTTTTAGACAGAAATTTTACATAATATGTTAAGGGTTATAAATTTGTATGGTTTTGTGTGAAAAGTTCAGTTGGATAGTAGCATTAGAGAGGTGAGGAGTTGTCGTAAATCGTTAATCGTTATCGTGAAATAGTGGACACATAATGTATTGGTCGTATTGGTCGAAGTGGTGACAATCGTAAATCGTTAAAGTAAAATAAATTATGTTTTCAAGTTTGCTATGTAAATTGGATGTAAATATTTTGAATAGTTAGAATAAACAGATAAAATCTTTATCGTATTCATATCGATAGTTGGAGAATGGGCCCTCCTTCCAAAATCCTTTTTACCAATGTAAAATATTGAAATGATACGGTGTATAACCGTTTTACGGCACAACGGTAGAAAAGCTAATACACAAAAGCAACATGCATTGGACATAAACGAAAAATATATAGCGGCTATAAAAGAACAATATAAAGAGGGTATACAAGTAGCGTAGCATATACCCACTTTATACTGGAAGAGTATACAGCGGTTATAAATGAACAATAAGTAAGAAAGCGAGCATATAAGAACGATATCACTGTGGTATACATGAACGATAAAAATCGGACACACAAAAACCTTATAAAGTGGGTATACAAGAACTATATAAAGCGGGTGTTTTAGAAATATGTAACGCCATAATATATGAACGATATCAAGCGGTCATACAAAAATTTAATACAGCAGTTAAACAAAAACGCTATATATGAGGTATATCCGAACGATATTAAGCCGGTATTGGCAAACGATATACATCGGAAAATACAAACGATATAATGCAGTTATGTGTCAGCTATGTAAAGTTGGTATACAAGATCGATATAACGCGGGTATACAGTAACAATATACAATGGGAATACGTGAACGATATAAAGTAGGTAAACAAGATCGATATAAGCAGATATATACGAACGATACAAAACGTGTAAACAAGAACTATTTTAGCGGCTTGTTACGAATGATATAAAGTGGGTATAAAGGAACATTATCGAATAAATATACACGAACGATATAAAAAGTGTAGAACCTGACGATAAAAAGCGGGCATACACGAACAATATAAAGAAAGTATACAAAGATATAAAGCCTGTTTACGGAAACGATATCAAGCTGAGTGAATTCGGATATACACGTACGATATCAGTCATTTTGACACGAAAGTAAGAAAGGGATCGTAAAACAAAGATGCAAATCGGATATAAAAAACGATACAAAGCGGGTATCCACGAATAATATAGAGCTGGTATACACATTCGAATATTGAAGGTATCAAGACTCAAAGCGGTTTAAGTCATCGGATTAAAGTATAAAAACAAAACTAAAGTAGTCATGTAAAACTTCATGCTTACGACATTCAACTGACAGGGGGAAATTGATCCAAGCTTAACGTGTGAAAAAGAGAGATGGTACGTATCTACGGTCGGGATTTCAGCCCAGAAGATTAACTCTACATAATAGTGTTAAG
Organism: Limnoperna fortunei; assembly: GCA_944474755.1. Taxonomy (NCBI): domain Eukaryota; kingdom Metazoa; phylum Mollusca; class Bivalvia; order Mytilida; family Modiolidae; genus Limnoperna; species Limnoperna fortunei. The sequence goes on from OX104111.1 coordinate 114,215,803, forward strand.
TATTATAGTAAGTTAGTAGGTATATTTCAACTTCTCGTCCATTTTTATAACATATAATAATGCATTTTTCCTTTTTGACGATAACCAAAAAACTAGGTCAACAAGTGACAACAGGCAAATATACATTTATAAATAGAATTGAGAAGTATTAAATGAGTGTCGTTAAGCGTTGGTGTTGAATATTGTACATATTTTATTATTGGTGTACAAGTTTTCATGTGGATTTCTGTCATCTGCTAATACCGTTGAGACATCCATGTCGAAATTCATAAACAAATTTTGTTTAGCCTTGTTGGCCCTAATGCAACTTCAGCGATCATTTATTGCTTTGACAAATGCTGTATTTTGTTCTTTCAGATGGGTTTATAGGAAAAAATTGCAAACTTATCCGATATGGTTAACAAAATGTTTCGTTCAGTATTCATATAACGTTTCATTTAATAATTGATCATATGCTAAACCTACAGAAAGCACATATCATAAGTCATAAAACAAAATTTTCTATACACTATTACTGTTATTCCTCATCTTTTATATATTTTTTTGCTTCTCGAATTATCCCGTTTCAGCTGATCTGTCATAGATATAATGTTTTAAGAGCATGCGAGATTCTATCTTGTTTAAAAGTTGTTCCGTTATTCAACAGTGAATATAATATATCCGGATTTGTAATTGTCCATTGACTTTCGTCTCCTGTTGTTCGGTCGGTTTTCTTCGATATGTTTCGTATTTAGGAGGCTTTTTTATTCAACATTCAATACAATCTGTTCAAATCTAGCCTACATCGCAGATGAACGGCAATGTGAAGTGCATCTTCTAGAAATGATATTACATGCATGGTTTTGCCAGAAGTTGCATGCTAAATTTCTGTGGGTCACCCGTAATGACAGGATAGAAATGTCATGTTGAAATGACATGAAGACACGATAAACAGACCCATAAATGTACCTTTTGAGGATTTCACTTAAAAAATTAGATTTCAAATAATTCATGCAACTACAACTTAAAAACATACATACCTTCTACATCCATTAAGGAAACCTTAGTGAATGTGTTTATATAAACCCATTTAATCCGGTTCACACATTTTTCCACATCTAATATATATATATATATATATATATATATGAATCTAAGCTATGACGAATGCACTTTAGAACGATACTATCATTATACGTTTAATCGTATCACAGTCGCTAGTTGGTGCTATCGAAAGGATCCACAGTATTCGTAACGTTGTAGTGAAAATTACTATTTTGAAATAATTTATCCTTTCTTCTTATTGCATTAACCTAAAAAAGCAAGCATTGCATGTACTGCTCTATTAGCATCATACACAATATAATTTAAGTATTGTTAATGACGTTATTTTCTCTGGGTACTTCTCAATAAAAACTGGACGCCAATATAAAGCTGGCAAAATGATGGAAAAAATCGTTAATAATAAATAGGAAAAGGTCAAAAACAATGCCTACTGTGTTTTTATTTTCCTAAAAATCTAGGAGGAGAAGAACGCTTTTTATATAAACCTAGATAAACAAAACTGTTGTTTTCAACTTTAGTGGTCTCAGTTCGAGTCTATTTTTCGGAAAGGAGTGCTTCAACCTACATTTATTTAACAAGGATTCACTGGTTTTACTGTTTTACTCTTCGGGTACTCCGGCTTCCTTCCCCAATAAAAACTGGACGCCATGAAATAGCTGAAAAATTGCTGAAAGTGGCGTAAAAACACCATTCAAACAAAAACAAAAACAGAAATTATACAAATCATATTACAAGTACATTGATAATATTGTGTCATCACGACATCATGTTGTAAGCAAAATGATATCTACCAACCTCTTTACTGTGATTATAGCGTTGTCATGAAACTTGTTCTCTGGTGTTTAGTTATTCCTTCTTCTAAATTGGTAAAACTGGAAAAAAATTGATAATAAATTACTGACATAAAAAAAATAAAATATTTTATATTTTCTAAAACCAAGATTTACAATGCTCGTGTGTTTCTATGTTATTTAAACGATCACATACCTACTGTAAATGTCCTTGCAACATAGTATGGTGATTGTAAAGGATTATAGGTTTTTAGTCAGTAATTTAGGAACATTGGTTTCACATTGAAGGTTACACTTTAAAATTCTAAAATGCAAGATAATAGTAGAAAACATATTTGCCTCCTGTTAAATTATCAATTTGTTAGTTTTAATTTTGCACTCTTTGAATGAGTTTACACGATATGTTCCGTACATAGATACCATGACTTCTACAGCATAATGGTGCATTAATAAATCTGCTGAGAAAACCTGACCATCGGCATACGCAATTTCAATCCTTGTTAAAATAGACCCGATCACACCTTGCTGAAGTCCGACTTGATAATCTTGTTGTTTTGTAATGTTTGATTTTGAAGAGTCAGCACCCCTATTTGTTGCCGTTCTAACACCTTTAATCATACGTACGCACTCAAATATGCAGAGTGTGGCTTTTGGCGAGCAAAATAAACTCGTTTAGAATAAACATATGTATATGAATCCATATTCTATTAAGTCAATACTTTTATCCCGCTATGGCGTATCAAGTACCGTAAGGGGTCCTTCCGTGCTGTTCATTGTAAAAATTTTTCAAAGTACTCATTCTTCTTAATCTTAAAAAAGTGGTTTTTTTTACATCTAAAAATTGCCTTTTGCGGCTTTGTAAAATATAATATTTTGAAGCCCAGAAAGGGTTAAGTGTAGTACATTGTAGTTATATAGATATAGATTACTATGCTCCCATGACTTTTTATTTAAGTCAGAAGCAATAAAAGAATTCAAATTAAATTGAAACAATGTGAAACGATAGTAATGTCTTTCTAATAAAACCATCGAAGGAGAAACGCATGTTAGCAAGTGTCTCACAAATGAATAAGTGTATTAGTGCACAAGATTTAAAAAAATAATTAAAAATTGCAAACAGACGTCTTAATGACGTTCACGTAAAGGTTGGAATTACCAATGCGCAAGTCCAAATATTGTTCTATCCCATGCCGTAAAATTAATCAAAACAAATTCCCTCAGTAAAATGTGCATCCAACAGTTTTTTATGTTATAACTTGTCAACTCATCAGAGGACGAATCCTTGTGTAGAGATGAGAACAATGCCTGAACTGAAACATTGTATGGATATAACGGAGGTATCGAGTCAACCGAGTTCGAGATAACAAAGTGATGGTGTAAATGATACTGTATTTTGTGTTTGTGTCATATCAATGAAATATTTTTATTTCACGGACCATGACCTTGAAATATACGTCAGTGTGTTCGGAAAGTGCTTATACATATTTTTTGTTTGCCTTTTCCTCATCTTAATTATATTCTTCTACTTTCTTGTTTTATTTAAGAACATTAACGTAATGATTGGTTTAATGTGTCCAGTTACAAACATACTGTTCAATTCTTCATACTATTTCAGTAAATGCCCTGAGATAAGTCTAGTACAGACCTAGCAGTATTGATCTATATCGAAATCAAAACTGCTATCGAGGGGGGATTTAGCACAACCGCTTGAAACTGAACAAATAAAAGTGAATTCTATTGTCGACGGAAGTAAAGTTAAAGAATTCATAGACCAACAAAAGACAAAATCGACTGTAAACAAAATATTGACCATTTGAAAAATATGGTAATATTTTACCTAGTTAAATATTACATAATAGCAAAAGGTGATGAATAATCACTTAAAAGCACTCCAAAAATTATTACTATATAATAAAAGGGTTATTGTACGAATAACCCGTTAAACATTGTCCCTCGCAAGATGCTATATTGCCCGAGCTTGCGAGTGCAATATAGCATCTTGCGAGGGACAATGTTTCCCAATATTCATGCAAAGACCCTATAATATTATATTATATTTTTTTTATTATCACATTAAACCATTAACTTTCCTTGAGTACGTTATCTCTCACCTTGAATGATTGACGACGTTCATCGTTATTCCGCCTCTCAATTCCTTAAATCGTATTTACAGCGTGCTTTCTTGATGTCACGAACATTCTATGCATATGCCAATTAAGGCGTTACAAATGACGTTCATGACTTCACATTGACTTCTTTGTCAATACTACATATTCATACATTATCAGGTGACCATACTTTGAACCGATACCATCTATTAGTTGGCATTTGACACGAAATACATCGTGTGTGCCTGTAATTTAAATTATATACATCTACATTATCTGCGACTAATTATATTACAAACTTCACATTAAGTACTACCCAATAAAGTGTTCAAAAAGCCGTTGTATTTAGCGACATTATCATTATAAGCAATATTTAGTTTCCATTAGAGTTTGCGTGGCTGACCCCATTCGTAGTACATCATTCTTGTACCAACAATTGTGATTACGCATGGTTTAAATTGTGCGAAGTGACCTAACAGTGACGGCAATATAACTGTTGTGTTTGTCAACGTGCATCATATCTGTAGTTTAACTGATATAACACTTTAATCTATTTTTTAATTTTGTTATTCGCATGCCATATTGCATGTATAATAAAAATAGCATTAATAAATACGTATAATTTACAAAACAATTTCAGTATAAATGTTGAATAAAATTAAGATTGCTCCTAAATTAACATCACTTTCAAAAATAGATATACTTGGCATATGGGAATGATACAAGAGTTGATAAATGAAAATGCTACCTTAAATATACATGTAGATAGCCCTGAATGTGAAAGAAGATTATGATAGTGATCATCACTGTTTAAAGTTAATTTATTCTCACTAATGAGACAGTGTGGTACCTATTTGTATCCGTGTGTGAGATAAGAATTTCACGCTCCAATACCTGCAAAATTGTATTGTGAAGTCGGCTATAGTATAATACTACTGATGACAAAATGATATCGTAAGTTCAGTTTTATATTCTATATACAAGAACGATGTTAAAGGGGTATGCTAGAACGATATAACGCATGTATATAAATTTTGATCACGCATGGCTTCAAATGAACGTAGTGACCTAACAGTGACCGCATTATAACTGTTGTGTTAGTCGACGTGCATCACCTCTGCCCTTTAACTGATATATCACTTTAGTCCTTTTTAAGTTTGCAATTAGCATGTCATATTATGATAAAAATAGCATCAATAAAAACGTATAATTTACCTAACAATTTTAGTATAGATGGTGAATAAAATTAAGATTGCTTCTAAATTTAACATCACTTTCAAAAAATAGATATACTTGGGATATGGGAATGATACAAGAGTTGATAAATGAAAATGCTACCTTAAATATACATGTAGATAGCCCTGAATGTGAAAGAAGATTATGATAGTGATCATCACTGTTTAAAGTTAATGTATTCTCACTAATGAGACAGTGTGGTACCTATTTATATACGTGGGTGAGATAAGAATTTCACGCTCCTATACCTGCAAAATTGTATTGTGAAGTCAGCTGTAGTATAATACTACTGATGACAAAATGATATCTTAAGTTCAGTTTTATATTCTATATACAAGAACGATGTTAAGATGGTATGCTAGAACGATGTAACGCTGGTATATATAAACGATATAAAGCACATGGAAGTGACGTCACAAGTAATTCCTTAACGACGTCGATAGTAAAAGTAATGGTCAAAACGTACCAAGTTTTCAGTGATATGTAAATTAATAGTCAATGTACATTTAACCAACAAATTTATCAATTAAGAATCGTGAATATTGCAAATATTATCCCTCTGCGCAATTGATTATCCTATAAATAACATTTATGTACTTTTTGGAGTCAGTATTAATTTCACAATAAGTTCACATTGATGTCAGGGTGCTCGAACCCTACAAGTTATATTTTATTATCACGTTTGGTAGAATTAACCTTGTACGTGTATTCGCAAATCATGCCACCAACAAACGGTCTTACAAATGAACATACAAACGTAAACCGAAATATGAAAAAACGAATATAAACCTGATATACACGAAAAATACAACGCGGGTGCACAGTTAAAATATATAGTGGGCATACACGATCGAAATTAATCGGATATAAAATGATAGCAAGCGTATATACATCAACGATAAAAACATGTAGACCCTAACGATATAGCAGGAATATATGTGTGAAATTATACAATTAATGACTTTGATATAGGTCACTATTAGGACTTATCAGCCAGAGAAAATGTAATATTCACGGGCCGCAAGGCTGATAAATCCTGATAGCGACTGTTTATCAAAGCCATTATGTTTTTATTACATAATGAGTTTTTAAATTGGTTTCTATTCGTCAAGACCAGTCAAAACTCCGGACCGTTTATTCTGATATGTTTCATTTGAATCAATATTGACTACCTTTTTCGATCACGTTGTTGTCACGTGGCTTTATTCTGATATTGTTTGATTACAATCAATATTGACTACCGTTTTCTATCACAATGTCATGTTGTTTTACTTTTGAGTTTTTTTGGGGGGGTTTTGTTTTTTTGATTTTATTTTTTGTTGTTTTGTTTTGGTTATAATTATGACAAACTAAAAATATTATTTTACTGTTAACATTAAAAAGTAGAGACTATAACGGTAAATGTGTTAATGAGACAACATGATATAAAAAAATATTGATTTTATTGCAAATGTCAATTAGACAACAACTAATTTCTTTGTCTGATTATTAAAGTCTTTTTGAATAGACCCAAACATTAATGTTAACCTTCGCCTTTGGCTTCGGTCAAAATTAATATTTGAGTGTATTAAAACTTATATCGACCTCTGCAAAAGACTATAATTGTATATTATTACATGAATAAAACCACCATCTCCTTTAATCAGAAAAACTGTGTGCTTTTTTACTGGAGCACCTGCTTACATTTTGTAATTGTTGTAATGCTAGTTACCAGCTGATAATCCTGGAATTACAGTTTCAAATATGGAGAAGAGTATAAATGAATCAATATATCACAGAACCGACGTTTCTCCAGTTTGTTGTTGACACGCACGATGTATGTATAGATGACGTCAATGAATTGTGTACAATTAATACAATCGATTTGATTGGACGAATGAATTCATTAACACGGCTTTTCTGTTTGTTTAAACATAAAAACCAGGTCAAGATTGGATTCCGCTTGACTACTATGCAGCGGAATCGTGCAGCGTACAAAAATTATATTTAATTTTAGTACTGTTGCGTTTTATCGTAACCCGAAGATTGTTTTTAGCACAATAGACAAATCAAAAACACGCAAAATTATATGAATGTAATAAAAAGCTGGTATAAAAGAACAATATAAATCAGTCATATAAGGGAAAAAGTAACTATATCAAGACGGAATGTACAAGCTACACGACACAAAGTTATACAGTTATAAAGATATACAGATCGATATACAAGGGAAATATCAGAACGAAATAGAGCAGTTACACAAAAAATATAAAGCGTTACAAAGGAACGATATAAAGAGGATGTACACGAGTTATATAAAGTGGGTGTACAAAAAATGTTGAAGCCAATTGTAACGAACGTTGTCAAACGGGTATACACGAACGATATACAGCGGGATTTAAAGACATATAAAAAGTGGGTATAAACTTACGATGTCAATCAAACGATATAGACTGTATAAATACTAACGGTATAAAACGTGTAAACAAGAACGAAATAAAGCTGGGACACAAAAAACAACACAAATTTAGCATAAACAAAAATATATACAGCGGGTATAAAAGAAAATATATAGCAGATATTCAAGTAGAATATACCAGCTTTATACTGGAACAGTATAAAGCTGGTATAAAGGAACAATATTTAGCGAAAGTAAGAAATTCTGGCATATTAGAACGATATCACGAATAGTAAAAAGCTGACACACAAAAACCTTATCAATTGGTTATACAGGAACTATATAAAGCGGGAGTGTTAGATTTGTTTGTTTGTTTGAATGGTGTTTTAACGCCACTTTCAGCAATTTTTCAGCTAGGGAGTGATAGAAATATTAAATGCCGGTATATATGAATGATACAAAGCGGTCATACGAAAATAAATACAGAGGTTAAAAAAGAACGCTGTAAAGGAGGTATACAGGAAAAATATTAAGCCGCGAAAGGCAAACGATATAAGTTGCGAAAATACGAAAGATATAAAGCAGTAATATGTCTACAATATAAAGCGGGTATGCAATATCGATATAAAACAGGTATACACGAACAATCTACACTGGGAAAACGTAAACGATATAAAGTGGGTATACACTATCGATATAAGCAGATATAAACGAATAGACTACATAAAATAGGTGAACAAAACTATTTTAGCTGATTGTTACGAACGATATAATGCGGGTATAAACGAACATTATCAAGCGGGAATACAAAAGCAAAATAAAGTGTGTATAAACGAATACTATCATAAACATACATAAATATATATTAAAAGTGGAGGCACTTACAATATAAAGTGGGCATACATGAACAATATAAACTGAATATACAAAAATATAAAGATGTATACGGAAACGATATCAATCTGATATAAGATAAATCGGATATACATTTACGATATAAATCATTTTGCACAAAAGTAAGGAAGCGAGCATAGAACAACGATATAAATCTATATATCTACGATATAGTGCTCAAAACTGGTAAGCACACATACATTTTGCTGAACTTCTGAAATTTTTACTTCTGTTAATACAAATGTTTTCTTTGTAAACCAAAAACGTTACTCAACGAAAGGCTATATTTATTTCTTATTTCTTCGAAGGGTGATTAATGAGACATTTTAAGCAGCTTTTCAGCCATATCATGGCGTCCAGTTTGTATTGGGGAGGAGGGAAGTAGGAGTACCAGGACCTCAGTGTTAACATACCACATCCTCAGTAGAAGATTATTAAGTGACTTTACCACGCGGCCACCGAGGCTCTACATTTATATAAAATGATAAGGTTTTGACACCTTGTTCAATTACAAATATAGAATATAGATGACGAAATAACGAACGGAAACCGACCAAACAAGCATAGTCGAAAGTCAAGTCACGATAGCAAATCTTGATTTATACAAACATGTTCTAATTGATAGCTGTGGACACATCGCTTTTCAACGTGCTAGTGAAACATACGAAGCTGAATTGAGATATGAAAACTAAAGTATGTTTCTGAAGATGCTTACGATCTACTGTCATCGTTATAATAATTTTACACATATTCTTCAAGAGTCGCCGCCAACAAGGCATTGGGAGTTAGGGATGACAGTCTAAAAGTCTTGACTACCCAATTTCAACAAAATTGTTTATTAAAATGATACAAAGACGTATACGAACTATCTGTATGTGTATCATAGTATAATTTTTGCACAATGTCCTTATCAAGAAGGTATACACGAACGATAAAAAGGGGTATACGCGAACGATATAAGGTGGAAAAAGAAGATTTATATAACTGGATAAACACGAAAGATATGAATCGGGTATACATTTACAACATAAAACGGATACAAAACGATAGCTAACGTGTAGACACCAACGATAACAACGTGCAGACACTAACGATATGAAACGGGCATAATGGAACGATAAAGAGCAGGAATAAATGAAAGATATAAGCTGGTATACAAGAACAATATAAATCGGACATATAAGGTAAAAAGGAACGATATCAAGAGGGAAAGTACAAACTATATAAATCGAATATGCACAAACGACAAAAAGCAGGTAAACACGAACGACATAAATGTATTATACAAGAAATCTACGCAACGGTTAGACCCGACTACTATAAAGCAGGTATACCCGGACAATATCAATCGGGAATATACAAACTATATCAAGCGGGTATACAAGAACAATATCAAGCGGGTTTACACAAACGATTTACACTGGGTATACATGAACAATGCAGAACGGGTATAGAAACGTATACGAACGAAAGGAACGCGGGTACACAGCAACGATATAAAGCGGGTTTAAATGAACCACATAAATTGGATGTACTCCAGCGATATAACGAGTGTATACACGAACTATATAAAACGTGTAGACACGAGCAAAGTAATGCTGACATTCAAGCACAATATAAATTCAGCATTGAAATACAAAATCAAACGAAATACAAAAGCAATCTAAATTGGTAATACAATAAAAATATAAAGCGGGTATACAAGTAGGATATAAAACTTTATAAAAGAACAAAGTAAAGCGGTATAAGGAAACTATATCAAGCGGGTGTACGGAAGTATATAAAGCGGTGATGCAGTTACTAAATAACACTTGTAAACACGAACTTAGGAAACGGGTATAAACGGAAAAAAAGCGGGCATAGAACGATATCATCCGAGTATACAAGAATGATAAAAAGCGGGAATAAAAGAACCTTATCAATCGGGTTTACAAGAACGATGTTATACGGGTTTGCTAGAACAATATAACGATGATATGTACGAACGATATAAATCAGAAAAATAAGAAGGATATAAAAGGGTATACGTAAAAAATGTAAAGAGGGTTTACAAGGTCGATCAAGCATGTAAACAAAAACGATATAAAGATGGTATACACGAACGATATACATCGGGTATACATACCAAATTGATATACAACATTTAAATGAGACCGATATAAAGAGAGTACACATCAATAAAAGAGGTAAAACACGACATAAATAGTATGCACACGAACGATACAAAGCGTGAGGACAATAAATATATAGAGTGGATGTACACAAACTATTTAAGAGAATTGTCACAACGATATCAAGTGGTATACACAAGCGATATAAAGCGAGTATGGGCGATTTATATCAAGCGGGTATACAAGAACGACTAAAGCTGGTATGCAAAAAGATATCAAGTGAGTATACACAAACAATATCAAGCGAATATACTCGATTAATTTAAAGCTTTTTGACAAGAATAATATAACTTGGGCATACAAGAACAATATAAATTCGGCATACAAGAACAATATAAAGAGAGTATGTTAGAAGGATATCAAGATTGTATACGAGAACGATATATAACGGCTATAAAGAAAGGATAACAAGTGGGTATCAAAGCACTATATCACTTGGCTATACACGTACGACATCAAGAAAGTAAGAAAGCGAGCAAAAAAGAAGGAGATCAAGCGAGTATACATGAGTGATATAAAAAGGACATAAGTACGATATCAATCGTTTAGACATGACCACAAGAAAGCGGGCATTGAACAACGATGACAATCGTAAATACACAAACACTCAAAAAGCGGCTATACACCAATTTTATAGAACTGGTATATAATAAATAAACAGAGGGGTTTAAAACGAACGCTATAAAGTAGGCAAACCCGAAAGATATTAAGCCGCTAAACGCAAACGACATCAATCGGGAAAGCATGAAAAAGGGTATATACATGAACGAGATACAACGGGTACGTGAACGATATGAAACGGATATACTATATGTTATTCGGGATCTTAACAGGGGATACGGGTTCATGTTCCCTGTCTGTGTTTTATAAGCGAAGGGAATGTAGAATACGTACAGGTAATATAAACCCGTATCCCCTGTGAAACCCGAATAACAGTTATATTCTGTTGAAGTCTTATTGTACTAATATTCTAGAGTATATAATTAAATTAGACATTTTCATGCTTGAAGAACAAATTTACTTGGGACCACCACTATCGGAGAACCTACAATTCAACAGATTTAAGCACGAAACTTTTAATGGCTTTTAAAATTTTATAACCTTGGATAATTTTGACTATTATTCCCAGCCATACTTTTAATGATAAATTTCACTTTCGAAGTCCGATGCAAATGCTTTTGTTTGCCATTTTAAAAGACTTCAATTTAAGGTTATCGCCCTTGTTAATTTCAAGACAAATCGCCGACGGGGGATGAAATATTCGTAAAATGCATGTAATTTTATATTTTTATATTATGTTTAATTTTAATATTATGTGAAACAAACAAATTATTCAATGAATAGACGCCATTTTGAAACTGGTTTCAATATCTCCGGGGTTTTACATGGTATACGGTATAATATCCCACATCTTGATTAACCAATCAAATAGTAGGGATTCACTAGATACATTACTTCAGCAGATTATAAATTGATATACAGCAGAAATATCCGAGATGGTACATAAGAAAGATATAAAGCGGGTATAAAGGAATGATATAAAGTGGATGTACACGAGCGAGATAAAGCCTGGAGACAAATATGTTGCAGTGAATTGTAACAAACGACGTCAAACAGGTATACATAAAACAATATACAGCGGATTTAGAAGAAAGATGTAAAGAGGGTATACGCTTCAGAAGTCAAACGAACGAAAAAAATGTAGATATAAACGGTGTTAAATGAATAGACACGAACGATATAAAGCTAATACACAAAAAGCAACATAAATTGGACATAAACGAAAAATATAGAGCGGGAATATGAGAACAATATAAAGAGGGTATACAAGTATCAATACCCGCTTTATACTGGATAGGTATAACGCGGTTATAAAGGAACAATATGTAAGAAAGAGAGCATATACGTGGCATGCACGAACGATAAAAAACGGGCAGACAAAAACCTTATAAAGCGGGTATTCAAGAACTAAATAAAGCGGGTGTTCTAAAATATATAAGGCCGAAAAATATCAACGATATGAAGCTGTCATACAAAAATTAAATACAGCAGTTAAACAAGAACGCTATATATGAGGTATACACGAACGATATTAAGCCGGTATAAGCAAACGATATAAATCGGGAAAATACAGACGATATAATGCAATTATATGTCAGCTATACAAAGTTGGTATACAAGATCAATATAACGCGGGTATACGGTGAAATATACAATGGGAATACGTGAACGATATAAAGTAGTTATACAAAATCGATATTAGCAGATATATACGAACGATACACAGCGTGTAGACAAGAATTATTTTAACAGATTGTTACGAATGATATAAAGTGGTTATAAGGGTACAATATTGTAAAAATATTTACGAACGATATAAAAAGTGTAGAAACTGACGATAAAAAGCGGCATACACGAACAATACCAAGACAGTATACAAAGATATAAAGCCTGTATACGGAAGCGATATCAATCTAAGTGGTTTCGGATATACATATATATCGGTGGTTTTTTCCTATTTTTCTTATTTAGGCGTCTTATTTAATTCAAGTCTATATAATCTGTTTAAATCTAGCCAACATCGCAGATGAACAGGAATTTGAAATGCGCCTTCCAGCAATGATATAACATGAATTGTATTGACAGAAGTTGCATAATAAAATTCTGTAGTCAGACGTAATCATATGATAGAAATGACACGTTGACTTGACGTGAAGACATGATAAACAGTCCAGTCAATGTAGCTTCTTTAGATTTCACTTTAATAATTAGATTTCAAATAATTTTTTCCGCATTGAATATATCTATAAAAACGTCACTTCACAAGAACAATACAATCCTTATTATCTGTATACGGTTAATCGTATCACAGTCGCTAGTTTGTTTTATCGAAACAATCGACTGTATTCATAAAGGTGTCGTGATAATTAACAGTTTTGAAATTATTATTCCTTTTCTTCTAATTGCTTTAACCTAAAAATGCAAGCATTTCATGAACTGCTCTATTAGCATCATAGATGATATAATTTAAGTATAATAAAGACCGTTGTTTGTTTTCTGCGGTGCTCCTCCAAAAAAACTTGGCGCCATGACATAGATGGAAAAATGATGATCGCGACTATCTTTCGGCAAGGAGTGCTTGAAACAACATTTATTGAACAAGGATTGCTGGTTTTCCTTCTGCATTGTTGGGCTTCCCTGGGATGCTATTACTTTCTTATGGAAAACATATTAGGGTAGTAAATGTAGCTCAAGATTTTGGTTGATGATTATATAACATTATTCTCTCTTTGTGACTTAAAGTAGTTTTAACTTGTATGTATTTTTGCTGATATGATACTGTCGTGGAATTACATTTTGTTACAAGACGTCGTACATTAAACTTGCATGTTCAAATACAACTATGCATATTTCATCAATGTTAACTAGATTCAATACACTATCTTGTACAATTTGCTAGTAAACTAAACAAGATGAAACTAGCAAGGACAAACTTTAATTGGTGCGATTGGACAACAGTAGTACAATCAGTTCATTTTCTCATATTTATATTTACGAAAGCAATTCATCAATTTCATAGATCAAAATTACAAGAACACTGATAATAGTATGTAATCATGGCATGTTGTAAGCAAAATGATATCTACCAACATCACTAATGTAATAATAGCGTTCTCATGAAACTTGTTATCTGAAGATGTTTAGTTATTCCTTCTCATGAATTGATAAAACCTGAACAAAATTAGTAAATAAATCACTGACATAACATATTTTATATTTCCTAGTACAACGACTTACCGAGAATTGCAATGCTTCTGACGCGTGTTTCTATGTCAATTATTTAAACGATCACATACCAACTCTAAATGGTCCTGGTAACTTAGTATGCTTTGTCTTGTGATTGTAAAGGATAATAAGTGTTTAGTCAGTAATATAGGAACATTGGGTTCATATTGAAGGTTACTCTATGCAAATAAAGGCATTCAAAAACAATTTAAATTTCCAAATGCAAGATAAAAGTAGGAAAACTACTTCCCTCCTGTTAAAGTATCAATATGTTTGTTTTAATTGTGTACTCTTTTAATGAATTTACACGATATTTTCAGTACAGAGACTTCTGCAGCTTAATGGTGTAGGAATAAATCTGCTGAGAAAACCTTACCATCGGAATGCCCAATTTCAATCCTTGTTAAAATATACCCGACCACACATTGCCGAATTCCGACTTGATAATCTCTTCAGTGTTGACAGCAGTATCTTAGCGCCCCAATTTGTTGTCGTTCTAACAAATTAAATCATAAGTACGAACACAAATATGTAGAGTGTGGCTTTTTGCGAGCAAAATAAACGCACTCAGAATAAACCTATGTATATTAATCCATATTCTATTAAGTCAATACTTTTATCCCGCTATGGAATATAGAGTACCGTAAGGAGTCCTTACATGCTGTACCTTTTAGAAATTTTTCAAAGTACTCATTCTTATTAACCATAAAACAGTGTTTTTCGCATTTAAAAATTACATTTTGCGGCTTTGTAAAATATAATACTTTCAAGACAAGAATGGTTTAGGTTCAATCTTTCACGTACATTGTACATATAAAGTTTATTATGCTCCCAGGACTTTTTATGCGAGTCTTAAGCAATTAAATTCTATTTAAATTGAAACAATATAAAACGATAGTAAAGTCTTTCTAATAAAACAATGGAAGGAGAAATGCAATTTAGCAAGTGTGTCAAAAATAAATAAGTGCATTACTGCACAATATTTAAAATAAAATAAACTGCAACTGGCAACCAGATTTCTTAACGATGTACGCGTAGAGTTTGGAATTACCGAAGCGCAAGTGCAAATAATAGTTTATCCCATGTCGTAAAACTAATAAAAACAAATTCCCTCAGTAAAATGTGCATCAAATATGTTATAACTTGTCAACACATAATAGGAAGAATTACTTTGTAGAGATGAAACCAATGCCAGAACTGAAACATTGTATCGATATAACCGAAGTATCGAGTCAACTGAGTTAGCAACATCGTTTATACCCTGAAGTAAGTATGTCTAGTACAGACCTAGCAGTATTGATCTACATCAAAATAATCTTTTTTCAAATTGTTTACCTCGGTTCTCATCCATCCTATTGCACAATAGTATAAACTAGATATAATAGACAGAACACAATCACCTATCTAGGGGACAAGGAAAAAGCACAACCGCTGGAACCTGAACAAATGAAAGTGAATTCGATTGTCGACGAAAGTAACGTTCAAGAATTCATACCCAACAAAAGACAAAATCGACTGCAAACAAAATATTGTTAATGTGAAAATATGATAATATTTCACCAAGTAAAATGTTACCTAATAGTAAAGATAATGAATAATGACTTAAAAGGACTCCAAAAAATACTACTATATAATAAAAGGTTAATTGCAAGAATATTGGGAATATTGTCCCTCGCAAGGTGCTATATTGCACTAGCAATCTTGTGCAGTATAACATCTTGCGAGTGAGAATATTTACCAATATTAATCCAATAACACTATAATATAATATAATATAATATAATATAATACACGTATTATATTATATTATATTTTATTATATAATATTATATTATATTATATTATATTATATTATATTATATTATATTATATTATATTATATTATATTATATTATATTATATTATATTATATTATATTATATTATATTATATTATTTTATTTTATTTTATATTTTGTTATGATATTATATACTTTACTTGCGTTGAGTACGTTTTCCCTTCACCTTGAATGACAAACGTTTACCGTTATTCCACCGATCAATTCCTTTGATTATATTTAAAGCGTGCTTTTGTTGATGTCACGAACATTCTATACAAATCCCAATTAGGGCGTTACAAATTACACTCCTGACTTCACATTGACTTCTTTGTCAATCTAGTCTAAATTAACGTTACGAGGTGACCTTAAGTTCGCACGGTACTATCTATTCATATATTATAAGGTGACCATACGTTGAACCGATACCATCAATTAGTTCGGCATTTAACACGAAATACATCGCGTGTGCCTGTAATTTAAATTATATACATCTACAAATTAAGGTGTGACTAATTATATTAGAAACTTCACATTAAGTACTAACCAATAATGTGTCCAAAATAGCCGTTGAATTTAGCGACATAATCATTATAAGCAAAATTAATTTAGAGGTTACATTAGAGTTTGTCGTGGCTGACCCTATTCTTAGTACATCATTTTTATACCTCATTTTACAAACGATTTTGATCACGCATGGTTTAAATGTTGCTTAGTGACCTAACAGTGAAAGCAATGTACCGGTTTTGTAAGTCGACGTGCATCATATCTGCAGTGTAACTGATATTACACTTTAATCTTTTTTTTGCGGACGGCGAGATTTTAGTCTACAATTCGCCTGTCATATTATAATAAAAATCGCATTAATACAAACGTATAATTTAGCTAATAATTTCAGTATAGATGGTGAATAAAATTAAGATTGCTTATCAATTAACATCATTAACGCTATAAAGGATTTGTTCACGAACGATATGAAGCCGGCATGGCCAAACGATGTAAATCGGAAAAATATGAACGATATAAAGCGGGTATACGTAAACAATATAAAGCGGGTATACAAGGTCGATATAAACGTGTATTCAAGAACAATATATGACACGCACAATATGCATCAGGCATACATGAACGATATCATGATCGTGTACAAAATCGATATACAGCATTTATATGCAAACGACATAAAGAGGAAACAAATAAATAAAACAGGTATAACACGATATAATCGGTATGCACGTGAACGATACAAAGCGTGACGACCCGAAAGTGCGGTACACAAATTATTTAAGAAGATTGTTACAGCGATATCAAGTGGGTATACACAAGCGCTATACGGCGGGTATACACGATCTTTATAACGCGGGTATAAAGGAATGACATACAGCGGGTATGAACAAAATATATCAAGTGTTTATAAGCGAACAATATCAAGCGGATATACACGAAAGATTTAAAGCTGGTTTTCAAAAATAAAATAATTTGGGCATACAAGAACAACAAATTCGGCAAACAAGAACAATATAAAGCGGGTATATCAGACGGATATAAAGCTTGTATACGAGAATGATATATAGCAGCTATAAAGAAAGGATAATAAGATGGTATTAAAAAACTATATAACGTGGCTGTACACGGACGACCTCAAGCGTGTAGCCACGATAATGGATATACATACACGTACACAAACCGAATAAAGCAAGTAAACCCGAAAGAAAAAAAAGCCGCTAAAAGCAAGCGATATTGATCGGGAAAGCACGAAATCGGGTATATACATGAACGAGATACAGAGGGTACATGAACGATATGAAGTGGATATACAAAACGATATACAGCAGAAATATCCGAACGAAATAGTGCGGTTCGGTTATTTACATGGCAAATGACTACTGATATTCAAGATGCATAGTTATATTGATGTGTTCTCGATGGATATTTCAATTTTGCAAAATGAACAATTTTAATGTGTTTATGACACTAAACAGAAATAATATTGATAAAAAGCATCGTTGTTATTTATTTAATTGCGTAATTCCGCCAGTAATGAACGTACGTCCCCTTGTGCTTTTCGTTATAAAGTGTTGATGCATAAACACATATTTAAGTAACTTTATAAATTGAAATAACGACCAATAAAGCATTCTATTTTTTAACACCTTTTATACTCATTTCCATCATTTAAAACCACTAATTATATCATCTAGTTGATTGACAAACAAATAAACTTTGCCCCAGGGAATGTACGACGAATTTACAATGAACCGTTGACTTAGATTAGTTTTAATAAAATGAGATGTTTATTAATTATGTTAATGTTTACCGTTAGAAACCAAAATCGATTTAATCTTAATTACTTCATATTCCTTTGAAAACAAAACAAAACAATAAACAGGAAGTGTTCAAGATAGGTAGTTAGATGTACACAATCATGTGATAAATGGTATCGCTTTATTTTATTTATAGAACTTTACTCATCGCACCTTCTTTTAAAATTGTGTTTACAAACGACAAAAAAGCACAAAACACAACCCATTTCATGAACGATATCAAGATCTTGTACAAAATCGATATACAGCATTTATATGCCAACGACATAAAGAGGAAACAAATAAATAAAACAGGTATAAAACGATATAAATGGTATGCACGTGAACGATACAAAGCGTGACGTCCCGAAAGTGCGGTACACAAATTATTTAAGAAGATTGTTACAGCGATATCAAGTGGGTATACACAAGCGCTATACGGCGGGTATACACGATCTTTATAACGCGCGGAATGACATACAGCGGGTATGAAAAAAATATATCAAGTGTTTATAAGCGAACAATATCAAGCGGATATACACGAAAGATTTAAAGCTGGTTTTCAAAAATAAAATAATTTGGGCATACAAGAACAACAAATTCGGCAAACAAGAACAATATAAAGCGGGTATATCAGACGGATATGAAGCTTGTATACGAGAACGATATATAGCAGCTATAAAGAAGGGATAATAAGAAGGTATTAAAAATCTATATAACGTGGCTATACACGGACGACCTCAAGCGTGTAGCCACGATAATGGATATACATACACGTACACAAACCGAGTAAAGCAAGTAAACCCGAAAGAAAAAAAGCCACTAAAAGCAAGCGATATTGATCGGGAAAGCACGAAATCGGGTATATACATGAACGAGATACAGAGGGTACATGAACGATATGAAGTGGATATACAAAACGATATACAGCAGAAATATCCGAACGATATAGTGCGGTTCGGTTATTTACATGGATAATGACTACTGATATTCAAGATGCATAGTTATATTGATATGTTCTCGATGGATATGTCAATTTTGCAAAATGAACAACTTTAATGTGTTTATGACACTAAACAGAAATAATATTGATAAAAAGTATCGTTGTTATTTATTTAATTGCGTAATTCCGCCAGTAATGAACGTACGTCCCCTTGTGCTTTTCGTTATAAAGTGTTGATGCATAAACACATATTTAAGTAACTTTATAAATTGAAATAACGACTAATAAAGCATCCTATGTTTTAACACCTTTTATACTCATTTCCACCATTTAAAACCACTTTTTATATCATCTAGTTGATTGACAAACAAATCATCTTTGCCCCAGGGAATGTACGACGAATTTACAATGAACCGTTGACTTAGATTAGTTTTAATAAAATGAGATGTTTATTAATTATGTAAATGTTTACGGTTAGAAACCAAAATCGATTTAATCTTAATTACTTCATATTCATTTGGAAACAAAACAATAAATAGGAAGTGTTCAAGATAGGTAGTTAGATGTACACAATCATGTGATAAATGGTATCGCTTTATTTTATTTATGGAACTCATCGCACCTTCTTTTAAAATTGTGTTTACAAACGACAAAAAAAGCACAAAACACAACCCATTTCATAAATTTATGTTAAGTGCGGGCTTTGCTCCACGCAACAACAACAAAAAACGTTTCGTTTTGCATCGTCTTTCTTAAGCTGTCCCATTTCAATTAAATGTCGCCGATGTCCAATAAAAGTATCGTAAATTTCCATAAAATCTCGTTAACAGCGTTACAATTGTCACCCCCGAGAGCGATTATATCTTGAAAATGACGTATTGGAAAATGTAGAGACTAGCACTGTATGTGAATACCGAAATATGTAAGCGATGCCCTCATTTTTCTTTTTATATATTTTTTTTATTTCGCGAACTACACGTTTATATAGACTGAGAGATGTATATAGACCGAGGACGTAGTCCGAGATCGATATATAACTCGAGGTCAATATGTGTAACTTTTATTGACTAAGAGAAAGGCTTTATTTTTTATATTATTAATTGAAATATTTGCTTTATTTTAATTTGTTACATAAAAAAATATATAAATTAAAGTCTATTATTTAAGGATGCAAACCTTTTGTGCTCAACACTGTTCGTTGTTTGGTGTTGTGTTCTAGAATACGATTGACAGCCAGATGTAAAATATGATTGGCTGATTGCGAAACGTCACACGATTTTTGGAATTTTTTGTTCTATTTTTAGTAACCGTGCAATCCGAAAGATCAGTCCGCAATAAATCAGTCAATCCGCAAAATACAAAATATCATATCACGTGGTAAACTTTGGACAATTAAAATACAGCCAAATTATCAAATAATATTATAAGATATTATATACAAAGGATACAAAGCGTGTTGAGAAGAACTATATAAAGTGGGTTCACACAACTACTTTAGCGGATTGTTACAAAAGATAGAAAGCGGGTATAAACGAGCGATATAATGCGAGAATACAAAAGCGATATAAGGCGGGTATACACGAACGATATACAGCGGTAAAAACGGTATACAGTTGGTGTAAACGAACAATATTGAATAAATATACACGAACGATATAAAAAGTGTAGACGCTTACGATATAAAGCGGCTTACACGAACAGTATGAAGCGAGTATACAGCAGCAATAAAGCTTGCACGAGGAAACGATATCAAGCTGATATAAAATAAATCGGATATACACGCACGATATTGTATAAACGAAAATAAGAACGCGCACATCGAACGATATTAACACAGTATACACGAACGACATAAATCGTGTATAAATGAACGATATAAATTGGGCATAAAAGAACTGATAAAGCGGGTATACAAGAACGATGTTAAACGGGTATGGTAGAACTATATAACAATCGTATATATGAATGATATAAAGCGTTTATACAATACATAAATATAACGGCTGAACTCAAACACTATAAAGGAGGTATACACCACAACATAAAGCCGGATTAGGCACAGGTTATCGATCGGGAAATAAAACCGATATAAAGCCTGTATACGTAAACATTATAAGCGTATATACAAGATCGATATAAGCGGGTACACAAGAACTATATAAAAGGGTATACACAAACGATATAAAGAGGCATACAAAATCAATATATTGCATTTATATGCGAACGATATAGAGAAGTAAAAATGTATTGTGACGTCAACTGTCGGTTCAGCAATAAAAATTTTAAAATATTTGCTTTAGTTGTGT
Organism: Limnoperna fortunei; assembly: GCA_944474755.1. Taxonomy (NCBI): domain Eukaryota; kingdom Metazoa; phylum Mollusca; class Bivalvia; order Mytilida; family Modiolidae; genus Limnoperna; species Limnoperna fortunei. The sequence goes on from OX104111.1 coordinate 114,237,578, forward strand.
TGGTTTACTATGCCTTTTTAAATATTAGCATGAAAACAACATATCTGAGCTTCCATGACCCAATTTATGCCACAATGGGATAGAGGTAAACATCAAAACAAAAACGGTGACGCAACATGTGTACACGGCAGATTACGTCCAGGGTAGATAACTCTATTTGTTGCCATCTTGCAATAGAACAGAACCGGAGTTCTTAGCGAATTAGTGACAAATAGAATCAAACACCGGTGGTTGGGCAAGACGGAAAAATCTCAGACACCCGCGAGAAAGATTTCCTTTGGTCTCCAACTCGGCAGAGCCTTCTTGTAGACCAGAAATCTTTTCACTTGGGTGTCTTAGATTTTCCCGTCTTGCACTCCCACCGGTGTTAGATCCTATATATCTTTTTGCTTGCCTTTTCCTCATAATATTAAATTCTTCTACTTTCTATTTTTATTTAAAAAATAGTAACGTATTTATTAATTTAATTTTCCCAGTGACCAGCATGTTGTTTAGTTCTGCATAATATTTTAGTAAACGTCCTGAGATAAGTGTGTCTAGAACAAACCTAACAGTATTGATCTACATTGAAATAATCTCTTTGACAAATTGTTTACCTGTTCTTATCCATCTCATTGTTCAATTGCTCTAGATATATAAGACAAAACCAGAACAACAAAAAGTATTCTAAAGATAATTTAAGGCCGGGAAAGCAGCTTAATATCCTTGTATTATTAGCAATCAGTTTCAAGCTGCCATTTACTTTCAAATATAATATAAGCATATCCAGAAGTTGCAATATTCTGAACAAGATATAATAAAAGGTTTGCGCATTTACAGTATGTTTGTTGTATACTTTTTTAAAAACATGATTTGTAATAATCTTTATACTTCTGGTTTTGTTGGTTGGTCAGTTCCTGGCTACATTTCTTATGGACAGACAAATACATTTCCAAATAAATAATGTTATTTGTATTAAAAATTAAGAAATAACCCCCTAGGAGGTAGTGGTTTAGCAGTTAAAACTTCATTATCTTATACAGAGCAAGGTGTAAAATACAAACATCAAGCAGGGGTGTAAATATTTAAAAACATCGGTTTTTCTATTCATAATTTTCAGCAAAAGTAAATTGATTTCAGTAAGGTACGTTAATTTAAATAACTGTTATACGACACAACTGTGAATAGTTAAAAAATCATTAAGAGATTTTTGTCCCGATTATGTATACGTGGGCTAGCATGTTATCGGTTTGACAGATATGTAAGAGATTAAATTAAGTCTGTTGTGTTACGACATTTAACGGTTTTTACAATCAACCTGATTACTATAGAGCTTAATATCCTATTGAATGTGTTCCGTGTGCATGATGGTATTCTGCTGACTGTTGTTCCAATGGATCTTTATTCATGTGAGTTTGCCATTTTTATGTCAAGTATCTGACAGACATGTTTTTAATAATGCATGATGAATAACAATACAAAGCTGCATATAATGCGCTTGAACATAATTTTATTTTATATTACAAACTAATGTTAGACAAGAGATGTTTTAAAAGATTACAAATATTAAAATAAAAGAGGTTAGAACAAGTTCAAGATCAAAGACTACTAATTTTAAGTGCTCAAAATATGAAATGAAATATGTGTTAAACAAATAAATACAACATATAGTACTGCTATTGTTTCAAAAGTATGTCATGAACTTAGGAAGACATTGACAGAGCAACGATTCCTTATTATTGTAGTTAGAAAGAATGAAAAGAAACAGGTGTTTTGCTTAAATGACTGTGTTAATCTATCATTCGAACAGTAATACCTAAGGACAAATTTAAATATCTTGTTTTGTTTGTTTCTTAAAGATTTAACGATGTAACATGATCTTCTGTTGATAGAGGTCAGCCGGACTTGAATCCGTCCTTTTAGTATTGTTTAAAACATTTCACATATCAGCATATATTTGTGTGTCAAAAAGTTAATTTAGTTCAATGTTACTATTTAGATCAAGTACCTCGACAACATCGTAAAGACTAGTATTTATTTTGAGTGCAACACATTATGACTAGTCTAAGTTTTGACAGCAAAAAAATACATACATTCGTGTTTTTTGCGCATTTACAAGTTGACAAAATGCTTAAATATTATTAAAGATTATTGCTTACATGATCATATACGATATTTTTTGGCTGATTATACAACTATATGCATTTGGTCAGAACTGGTCTAGTCATAAAATATTTAGTGCCACAAAAAGGTTATCACAAATACATTTTGCTGAACTTCTAAAATTTACAATTGTTATTCCGTTCATTAACATGTTTTCTTTGTAGACCTTTGTGGACCTTTGTAGACGTTATTCATAAAGAAATACTATATTTATTTCTTATTTGCTTGAAAGGCGCTTTAAGAGACATTTTGAGCAGTTCTTCAGCTATATTTTGGCGTCCAGTTGTTTTTGAGGAGGACGTAAGTAGGATTACCATGAACCAGCCAAACAACAAAGTCGAAAATCAAGTCACGATTCCAAATCTTGATTTATGCATTTATTTGATTTATTAAATAATAACTATGGACATATCGCTTTTTAACGTGCTAGTGGAACATAAGAACCTGAATCGAGATATGAAAAATAAGGAATCATCGTTATAATAATTGTACACATATTATTCAAGAGTTGCCTTCAACATAGTATTGTGGAGTTAATGACTGAAATTGTCTTGACAACCCACTTTCGACCAAATTTGGTTAGTAAAATAGTACAAAGACGGATACGAAATATCTGTACGTGTATCATAGAATAATTATTGTACAAAGTCGTTATCGTACTCACGAACGATAAAATGGGGTATGCTCGAACGATAAAAAGCTTGTATAAGCGAAAGAAATATGGCGAAAATTTATAGATATACACGAACGATAAAAGGTGGGCAAAAACGAAAAATATCTAGCAAACAATTTAAAGCTGGTTTGCAAGAATGATATAACTTAGGCATACAAAAACAATAAAAATTCGGCCTACAAGAACAATATAAAGCGGGTATAGCAGACAAATGTCAACCTTTAAAACGAGAACGATATATAGTGGCTATAAAGAAAGGATAACAGGCGGGTGTATTAATCTGTCATTCGAAAAGTTTATTTCTTAGTACAAATTTTAATGTCTTGTTTTTGTTTGTTTCTTAACAAATTAACGATGCAACATGATCTTTTTTATAAATGTCAGACGGACTTGAATACGTCCCTTTAGTATTGTTTTAAAAATTTCACATAATTATCATGAGATATTTATGAGAACATCGTAAAGACTAGTATTTATTTTCCGTGCAACAAATTATGACTAGTCTGAGAACAAATAGTACCTCTATCTAATGTTCTATTCTGACAGTACAAACATGAAACAACTATTTGTGTTTTTACGCATTTAGAAGTTGTCATGAAGATTATTAAAGATTATTTCCTACATGATCATTTACGATATTTGTTGGCTGATTATAACTCTCTAAGCATTTTGTAAGAACTGGTCTAGTCATAAAATATTTAGTGCTCGAAAAGGTTAGCAGAAATATATTTTGCCAAACTTCTGAAATTGACATTAATTCCGTTAATATACATCTTTTCTTTGTTAACCTAAAACGTTATTCATAAAGAAAGACTATATATTTATTTCTTATTTGTTCGAAGGGTGATTTATGTGACATTTTGAGCAGCTTTTCAGCTATAACATGGCGTCATGGGGAGGAGGGAAGTAGGAGTACCAGGACTCCAACACAACCTCAATGTCAACAGACCAAGTCCTCAGTAGAAGGTGTTTAATAGACTTTACCACTCGGCCACCAAGGCCCCTACATTTATTAAAAATGATAAGGTTTTGACACCTTGTTCAATTTCACATTTAGAATACAGAAGATGAACTAAAGAATCAAACAACCATAGTCAAAAGTCAAGTCACGATTACAAATCTTCATTTATACAAACATGTTTGAATTAATAACTTTGGATATATTACTTTTCAACTTGCTTGAGAAAAATACTTGCTGAATCGAGATATGAAAACTAAGGCATGTTTGTGAAGATGCTTACGTTCTATTGTCATCGTTATAATAACTGAACATATATTCTTCAAGAGTTTCCTGAAACAAGGCATTGGAGAGTTAGTCTATAAGTCTTGACTACCCAATTTTGACCAAAATCGTTTATTAAAATGATGCAAAGACGTTTACGAACTATCTGTAACGCAGGTATACACGAACAATATCAATCGGGAATACACAAACTCTGTCAAGCGGTTATACAAAATTGATATAAAGCGGATATACAAGAACGTTATCAAGCGGGTATACACAAACGACATAAACTGGGCATACGTGAACAAAGCAGAACGGGTATACAAACTCGATATAAATCAGATACACAACAACGATATCAAGCGTGTTTGAATGAACCATATAAAGTAGATGTACTCCAGCGATATAACGAGTGTAGACACAAACTATAAAATACGTGTAGACACGAGCAAAATAATGCTGACATTCAAGCACAATATAAACCTAGCGTTGAAATACAATATAGAGACGAATACAAGAGCAATTTAAATTGTTAATACAAGAAAAATATAATCGGGTCTATAAGTAGGATATAAAACTTTATACTGAACAAAGTGAAGCGGGTATGATGAAACTATATCAAGCGGGTATACATAAGTATATAAAGCGGCGATGCACTTACTAAATAACGATTGTAAACATGAACTTATGAAAACGGGTTTAAACGAAAATAAAGCGCTCTTGGAATGATATCAACCAAGTATCCAAGTACGATAAAAGGAGGGCGTAAAAGCACCCTATAAAGCGGGTATACAAGAACGATCTTATGCGGGTATGATAGAACGATATAACGATGATATGTATGAACGATATAAATCGGAAAAATACGAGCGATATAAAGCGGGTATACGTAAACAATGTAAAGAGGGTTTAAAGGGTCGATATAAGCGGGTATACAAAAACGATATAAAGTGGTTATACACGAACGATAGACATCGAGTATACGTGAACGATATCAAGAATGTATACAAAATCGATATACAGCATTTATATGAGACCGATATAAAGAGGGTACACATCAATAAAACGGGTAAAAACGGTATAAATACTATTCAAACAAAGGATGCAAAGTGCGAGGACAATAAATATTGAGAGTTGATGTACACAAACTATTTAAGAGAATTGTTACAACGATATCAAATGAGTATACACAAGCGATATGAAGCTAGTATACCCGATTTATATAAAGCGGGTAAACAAGAACGACTAAAGCTGGTATGCAAAAGAAATCAAGCTAGTATACACGCGACATTACGCGTGTAGGCACAAATGTAAGTAAACGGATATGAAAGAAAGTTAGAAAACCGGAAAGAAGAACGAGATCAAGCTGGTGTACATGAGCTGTATAAATAGGACATACACGTACGGTATAGGGCGTTTAGACAGGACAATACGAGAGCGAGCATAGTACAACGATAACAATCGGATATACACAAACAATAAAAACTCAAAACGCGGCTATACACCGATTGTATAGAACTGATATATACAAACGATATTAAGAGGTTATACAATACATAAACAGAGCGGTTGAAAACGAACGCTATAAATTAGGTAACACCGAAAAATATTAAGCCGGTAAACGCAAATGACATCAATCGGAATGATAGAAAGCGGGTATATACATGAACGAGATACAACGGGGTTCGTGAACGATATGAAGCGGATATACAAATCGATATACAGCAGAAATATCCGAGCTGGTACACAAGCGAGATAAAGCTTGGAGAAACTAACTATATAAGGTGGGTATTTAAAAATTTTGAAGCGAATTGTAGCGAACGATGTCAAACTGGTATACACGAACAATATACAGCGGGTTTAGAAGAGTGATATTAAGTGGGTATCAACTTACGATTTCAAACGAACGAAATACATAGTGTAGATACAAACGGAGTAAAACGTGTAGACCCGAACGATATAAAGCTAATACACAAAAAGCAACATACATGGGACATAAGCGAAAAATATAAAGCGGGTATACAAGAACAATATCAAGAGGGTATACAAGTAGCCTGTACCCGCTATATACTGGAATAGTATAAAGCGGTTATAAAGGAACAATAAGTAAGAAAACGGGGATATAAGAAAGATATCACTGTGGTTTACACGAACGATAAAAGCGGGCACACAAAAACCTTATCAAGTGGGTATACAAGAACTACATAAAGCGGGTGTTCTAGAAATATATAACTCCGCGCCGGAATATATGAACGATATCAAGCGGTCATACAAAAATTAAATACAACACTTAAACAAGAACGATATATCTGAGGTATATCCGAACGATATTAAGCCGGTATTGGCAAACGATATAAATCGGGAAAATACAAACGATATAATGAAGTTATGTGTCAGATATACAAGATCGATATAAAGCGGTTATAAAGGAACAATAAGTAAGAAAACGGGGATATAAGAAAGATATCACTGTGGTTTACACGAACGATAAAAGCGGGCACACAAAAACCTTATCAAGTGGGTATACAAGAACTACATAAAGCGGGTGTTCTAGAAATATATAACTCCGCGCCGGAATATATGAACGATATCAAGCGGTCATACAAAAATTAAATACAACACTTAAACAAGAACGATATATCTGAGGTATATCCGAACGATATTAAGCCGGTATTGGCAAACGATATAAATCGGGAAAATACAAACGATATAATGAAGTTATGTGTCAGATATACAAGATCGATATAACGCGGGTATACAGTAACAATATACAATGGGAATACGTGAATGATATCAAGCAGGTATACAAGATCGATATACGCGGATATATACGAACGATACAAAGCGTGTAGAGAAGAACTATTTTATCGGATTGTTACGAATGATATGAAGTGGGTATGAAGGTACAATATCGAATAAATATACACGAACGATATAAATAGTGTAGAACCTGACGATATAAAGCGGGAAGACGCGAATAATATAAAAAAATTATACAAGGATATAAGGCCTGTATACGGAATAGATCTGAGTGAAATCGGATATACACGTGCGATATAAGGCATTTAAACACGACAGAAATCGAGCATAAGACGACTATACAAATCAGATATAAAATAACGGTACAAAGCGGGTATACACGAATAATATATGTGCTGGTATACGCCTACAAAAAACAAGGTATCAAGAATCAAAGCGGTTCAAGTCATCGGATTAAAGTATAAAAAAAGTAGTCATGTAAAATTTCACTGATAAGACATTTAACTGACAGGCAAAAATTACTCGAAGTGTTTCGTGTGAAAAAGAGAGATGGTACCTGTCTACGGTCAGGGTTTTACCACAAAATCCCACATCTATAACAATATTGTTAAGTATAAAACTAAGATAATATGTATATTTGTACTTCCCGACTATTTTTTATAAACTTATAATAATGTATTTTTCTATTTCACGATAAATTTGCCAAAAATCAAACTAGGTCAATTAGTGAAAACAGGCAAATATATATATATAATATATTATCAATAATATTGGGAATCATTAAATGATGTGTCGCTATGCGTTGGTGTCGAATATCGTTCATTATTTATTATTGGTGTACAATTTGTCATATTTCTCAAATTTTGTAGGTTCATTTCTTTCAAGTGTTGTTGCTAATACCGTTTAAACATTCATGCAGAAATTCACAAACAAATTTATTTTAGCTTTGTTAGCCCTTATACGACTTCATCGAACATTTATTGCTCCGACAAATGCAGGCTCACAGTGTTTTTTTCTTTAGTATGAGATTGTATGACAAAATGTGTAAAATTATAAGCTATGGTTTACAAAAGGTTTCGTTCAGTATTTATTCATATATCGTTTGATTTAGTAAATGATTATTTGCTAAACCTGCAAACCTTATATAACAAACTTTTCTATACAACTTTTCCCGGTTTTACTCATTTCTTATATGTTTTCGCTTCTCGATTTATAACATTTAAGCTGGTTTGTCTTAGAAGTAATGTGTACGAGTATTTCAGATTCAATTTTTTTAATGAATTAATTATTTAACAGTTTTTTTTAAATATATCGGAATTTGTAATTGTATATTGTCTTTTGATTAGTGTTGTTCGGTCGGTTTCTTTGCTATTTTTCTTATTTAGAAGCGTGTTTAATTCAAGTTTATATAATCAGTTTAAATCCAGCCAACATCGCAGATGACCGGTAATATAACATGCGCATTCCAGCAATGATATAACATGAGTTATATTGACAGAAATTGCATGCTAAAATTCTGTAAGCCAGCCGTAATAACATTATAGAAATGACGTGTTGACATGACGTGAAGACATGATAAACATTTCCATCAATGTAGCTTTTTCAGATGCCATTTTTCAATTAGATTTCAAAACATGCATGCAAATACAACTTATAAACATACATACCTTCTACATCCATCAAGGGAACCTCGGTGAATTTGAGTATATAAATTCATTTAATCCTCTCCACAAATTTTTTCGGCATCGAATATATATACAAATCAAAGGTATAAAAACTTCACTTAAGAACAATACAGTCCTTATTATCTGTATACGGTTAATCGTATCACAGTCGCTAGTTGGTTCTATCGAAACTATCCACAGTATTCATAAGGTTGTCCTGATAAATACCTATTTTGAAATTATTCTTTTCTTCTAATTGCTTTAATTTAAGAAAGAAAACATTTCGTGAACCACTCTATTAGCAACACAGATGATATAATAAGTATTATTAATGACGTTGTTTTCTCCGGGTACACCTCCATTAAAAACTTGGCGCCATGCGTTAAACGTCATTCAATCGGAAACCAAAAATTGCTCATAATAAACAGCAAAAGGTCAACCAATAAAGAACAATTCAGAATGTGTTTTATCTTCCTGGAAAACTAGGAGGCAATGAATCCTTTTCACATAAATCTAGATAAATAAAACAATTGTTGTCAACACTACTGTTCTCAATCAGAGCCTATCTTTCGGCAAGGAGTGCTTGACTCAACATGAATTTAATAAGGATTTCTGGTTTTCCTTCTGCATTGTGGGGCTTCCTCGGGATGCTATTACTTTCTTATGAAACGAATGATTATATAACATTATTCTCCCTTTGTAACTTATCGTGAAAGTACATTTTGTTACAAGTCGTCGTACATTCAACTTTCCTGTTCAATTACAACTATGCAGATTTCATCAATGTTAACTAGATTCAATACACTTGTAACATTTGCTAGTAAAATAAACAAGATGAAAATAGCAAGGACAAACTTTAATTTAACTTTAAAATCTATTAAGTCAATACATTTTTCTAGCTATGGAGTACAGAGTACTGTAAGAAGTTCTTACTTGCTGTACATTGTAACAATTATTCAAAGAACTCATTCTTAGTAACCTTAAAACAGTGTTTACACATCTAAAGATTACATTTTGCGGCTTTGTAAAATGTAATACTTTCAAGACAAGAAAGGGCTAAGTGTAATCTTTCACGTAAAAAAACAATGGAAGGAAAAAAACAGAGTGTCAAAAATAAATAAATGCATTAGTGGACTATATTTAAAATAAAGCAAGCTGAAACGGGAAACCAGTCTACTTAACGACGTTCACGTAGAGTTTGGAATTACCAAAGCGCAAGTGCAAATAATGTTTTATCCCATGTCGTAAAATTAATCAAAACAAATACCCTTAGTAAAATGTGCATCCGATAGTTTTTATGTTATAACTTGTCAACACATCAGAAGAAGAATTCCTTTGTAGAGATGGAAACAATGACAGTACTGAAACATTGTATCGATATAACCAAAATATTGAGTCAACTGAGTTCGCGACAACAAAGTTTGACTGTACATGTAATGGTGTTAATGACACTGTATTTCGAAATAAATCTTGTTTTGTTTCGCTTTTCTTCATATTATTATATTCTTCTACTTTCTATTTTATTTAAAAACCGTCACGCATTGATTGATTTGATTTGCACATTGACAAGCATATTGTACAGTTCTACAAAATATTTCAGTAAATGACCTGAGATAAGTGTGTTTAGTACAGAACTAGTAGTATTGATCTCCATCGAAATAATCTCTTTTCCAAATTGTTAAGTTAGGTTCTCATCCATTCTGTTGCACAATAGTATAAACTATATATATCAGACAAAACATGATCTGCTATCGACGGAAGATTTAGCACAACCGCTGAAAAAATGAAAGTGAATTGGATTGTCGAAGAAAGTAAAGTGAAAGAATTCATGGACCAACAAAAGACGAAATCGACTGTAAACAAAAATAAACAAAACAAAATATTGACCATGCGAAGATATGATAATATTTTACCCAGTAAAATATTACAAAATAGCAAAGTTAACGAATGATCATTTAAAAGCACTCTATTTATATAATAAAAGGGTTATTGCATGAATATTGGGAAATATTGTCACTCGCAAGTTCGCACGGAACTATCTATTCATATATTATAAGGTGACCATATGTTGAACCGATACCATCTATTTGTTTGGTATTTAAAACGAAATACATCGCTTGTGCCTAAAATTTAAATTATATACATCTTCAAATTAAGGTGTGACTAATTATATTACAAACTTCACATTAAGTACTACCCAACAAAGTGTTCAAATAGCCGTTGTATTTAATCAGTATTAGTAATATTTAGTTTAGATTAGAGTTTGCCGTTGCTGACCCCATTCTTAGTGCATGCTTCTTATACCCCATTGTACTAACGATTATGGTCACGTATGGTTTAAATGTTGCTTAGTGACCTCAGTGACGACAATATAACTGTTGTGTTTGTCGACGTCCATCATATCTGCAGTGTAACTGATATTACACGTTAATCTTTGTTTTGTAGACGGCCAATATGTAAGTCTGCAATTCGCATGTCATATTATAATAAAAATAGCATTAATAAAAACGTATAATTTAGCTAACAATTTCAGTATGGATGGTGGATAAAATTGAGATTGCTTCTAAATTAACATCACTTTAAAAAATAGATATATTTGACATATGGGAATGATACAAGAGTTGATAAATAAAAATGCTACCTAGAATATACATGTCGATAGCGCCTGATTGTGAAAGCAGATTATGACAGTGATCATCACTGTTGAAAGTTTATTTATTCCATTAATGATACAGTGTGGTAATTATTTGTATCCGTGTGTGCGATTAGAATTTCACGATCAGTATACCTGCAAAATTGTATTGTGAAGTCAGCTATCGTTTCGCCATATAATGCCACTGATGATAAAATGACATCTCATGTTCAGTTGTATATTCTATATACAAGAACGATATTAAGCGGGTATCCTAGAACCATATAACACTTGTATATAAAAGCGATATCGAGCTATTACACAATAAATAAATATAACTTTAAAATACAAACGATTTCAAGGATGTATTCACGAACGCTATTATGCCGGCATAGGCAAACGATATGCAGCATCTATATGCGAACGATATAAAGAGGAAACACATAAATAAAACGATAGAAATAGTACGCACAAGAATGATACAAAGCGTGCTGACAAGAACTACATAAAGAATATAACTTCGGCATACAAGAATAATAAAAATTCGGCATACAAGAACAATATAAAGCGGGTATATCAGAAAGGTATAAAGCTTGCATAAGTGAACGATATATAGCGGCCATAAAAAGGATAATAAGAGGAAATAAAAGAACTATATAACGTGGTTATATACGGACGACATCAAGCGTAGAGCCACGTTAACGGATATAAACGAAAGTGCGAAAGCGGCCAATGAAGAACGAGATCTAGCGGGTATACATCAGCTGAATAAATAGGAGAAACACGTACGATATCAAGCATTTATACCGGACCTTCAGAAAGCGGGCATAGAACAAACAATAACAATCGGATCTACACAAACACTCAGAAAGCGGCTATACACCAATTTTCTAGAACGTGCAGATACAAACGATATCAAGCGGTTACACAATAAATAAACAGAGCAGTTTAACACGATCTGAATATAGTAAGTAAACCCGAAAGATATTAAGCCGGTAAACGCAAGCGATATTAATCGGGAAGGCACGAAATATGGCATATAAATGAACGAGATACAGAGGCGTACGTGATAGATATGATGCGGATATACACTTCGGTATAAATCAGAAATGTCCGAACGATATAGAGTTGTACGGTTGTATACATGTATAATGACTACTGATGTTCAAGCTGCATAGTTATATTGATATCGTTTCGCTGGATATGTCAATTTTGCATTATGAGCAACTTTACTGTGTTTATGACACAAAACAGAAATAAAATTGATAAAAAGTATCGTTGTTATTTTTTAATTGCGTAATCCTGTCAGTAATGAACGTAGTCCCCATTGTGCCTTTTCGTTTTGAAGCGTTGATATATAAACAACTATTACAGTATATTTCTTAATTGAAATAACGACAATAAAGCATTCTACTTTTTATTTTTAACACCTTTTATAGTCATTTCCATCATTTAAAGCCACTAACTATAGCCATCAAGTTTATTGACAAACAAATAATCTTTGCCCCAGGGAAAGTACGACAAATTTACAATGAACTGTTGACTTAGATTTGTTTTAATAAAATGACATGTTTATTAATTATGTTAATTATATTTACGGTTACAAATCAAAATCGGTTTAATCTTAATTATTTAATTTTCTTTTGTAAACAAAACAATAAATGGGACGTTTTCAAGATGGGTTTTGGATGTACACAATCATGTAATAAATGGCATCGCTTTATTTTATTTTGGGTACTTTCTAAACGCACCGTCTTTTAAAATTGTGTTTACAAACGACATAAAAAGGCACAAACACAACCCCTTTTCATAAGTTTATGTTAAGTGCGGGCTATGCACCACGCAACAACAACAAACAGTTTCGTTTTGAATCGTCTTTCTTAAGCTATCCTATTTCATTTTAATGTCGCCGCTTTCCAAAACAAGTACCGTAAACTTCTATAAAATCCCGTGATCAGCATTATAATTGTCATCTCCCGAGAACGATTATCTCTTGAAAATGACGTATTAGAAAATGTACAGACTAACACTGTATGTGAATACCAAAATATGTAAGCGACGCCCTCATTTTACATTTTTTTCGCCAACAACGAATTTAAGAATCCCACGAAATGTTATTTTTACTTCAACTACAAAAACTGATACACACGAATATAAATGATTTGTTTGTTTGTTTGATGGTGTTTAACGCCACTTTCAGCATTTTTTCAGGGGAGGAAGCTGGAGTACCCGAGTATAAAGTATAAAGCGAGTATACAAAAATATATAGCTTGTATAAGGAAACGACATCAAGCTGATATAAAAGAAATCGGATATACACGTACGATATTGTATAATCGGAAATAAAACGATATAAAGCCTGTATACGTAAATAGTATAAAGCGTGTATACAAGATCGATATAATTGGGTACACAAGAACCATCTAAAGACGGTAAGCACAAACGATATAAAGAGTGTATACGTGAACGATATAAAGATGGCATACACAATCGATATATTGCATTTATATGCGAACGATATAGAGAGGTAACACATGCATATAACGGTAATAAAACGATTTAAAGAGTGTGTACACGAACGATACAAAGCGTGAGGACCGAACTATATAACGTAGGTGAGGATTATTACAATGATATCAAGTTTGTACACACAAACGATATAAAGCGGGTATACAAGAACGGCATACAATGGGTATGCAAGAACAATATTAATTGGGCTTACAAGAAAAATATAAATTCGTAATACAAGAACAATATAAAGCGGGTATATTAGAAGCAGAAGTATATAAAGCTTGTATACGAGAACGATATATAACGGCTATAAAGAAAAAACAACAAAGCGGGTATAAAAGAATTATATAACGTGGCTATACACGTACATCAAGCGTGTAAACACGAATATAAGTAAACTGATATAAATGAACGTAAGAAAGCGGGCAAAGAAGAACGAGATTAAGCGGATATACATTAGATATATCAATAGGACATACACGTTAAAGCGGTCATAGGAAAGATATTAATCCTGTAAACGCAGACGATATCAGTCGAGAAAACACGAAAGCGGGTATATACCGGAACGAGATACAGAGCGGTACTTGAACGCAACGAAAGGGATATACAAATCGATTTACATCAGAACTATCCGAACGATAAAGAGCAGGTACACGTGAAAGACATAAAGCAGGTATAAAGGAATGATATAAATCGGATGTACACGAGTTTTATAAAGTTGGTGTACAACAAATGTTGAAGCGAATTGTAACGAACGATCTCAAACGGCTATACATGAACGATATAAAGCCCAATAACAAGAATAATAGGTTCTTTCATACGTTTTTGGGAAAGACTGTTTGATCTTTCACGAGTGATAGAAATTTTATGTCTTTTCGCGAGTGGAGCGCAGCAGAACGAGCCAAAAGACATAACAATTTCTATCACGAGTGAAAGTTCACAGGGCTTTCCCAAAAACGCATGAAAGTACCTATTCTACCGTAAACCAACAACTTTCACATTGCTATATCCTATAGACTCTCCATTGTTTTATACTCCATTGTCTCTGAAATCCAGTCAGAACGCCAGAAACAAGAACGTCATAGAAGAACGTTGTTATACTTCCATAACAATGTTCTTGTTTCTGGCGTTTTGCACTACTGGCTAAAAAAAATGACTGTAATTACCAGTTGCAGTCGTTTTTCGTCTGTCACTGACTGGGATTGACTGCAAATGACTGCAAAAATGTCTGTTAAAGATTGCAAACATTGTGTCAGACAATAATTTTTACTGTGACAGTCATTTTATGCCTGTCACAGACATATTTTGTCCGTCAAAGAAATTTTTTCCGTTGGCGCAGTCATTTTATGTCTGTTACAACGGCGTATCCGTTGTATCAGTCAAAAAATGTCTGTCGCTGTCATTTTTTCCGTTGACTCAGTCGAAAATCGTCTGTTACAACGGCGTTACCGTTATATCAGTCAAAAAATGTCTGTTACAGACATTTTCTCCGTTGTATCAGACAAAATACGACTGTCACAACGCCTTGTAATTATTATTGTTAATTTTTTAACAGCGGCCGATTTATATTTTAAATTTTAATTTCTTTTATGAAAATATTCGGAATTAAACAAAAAAAAATCTCAATTTGGAAATTGATCTCTCGCACACTGTTTTAACGCCTGGTTATTATTATTTGTATTGTTGTTAACCCGTCGATTAATTTTCAAAATGTCAAGTTATTTTATGAAAATGTTCGGAATTCAACAAAACACATCTATTGGAAATTTGATCATCTTCTACATTTTTATATTAATATTTTCTGCTAACAAAGTTAAACAAAATATGATGACATCGCTTATTTATTAAGTTATGCCGAAAAATATTTTACAATTATAGTTAGTATAAATATGTTTAGCTATTTTAAACACAATATTTAATAAAAAAAATCAAATCATGTTTGTTTTCTACTGTTTAAAATATCAGGTAATTCAGTAAACATTATAAAGTTGTTGATGTCCACAGGGCGCTTCCGATTTAAAGAAGGACACATGTGGTTTATTATGTTACAGGTAATCCCGCCTCACTGATCAAAGTTCACGTTTATGAAACATTGGGCTGCATCATGTGAAAACATTACACAGGTGACCGGTAATTAACGATACCAAAATCGGCACGTGCAGATAAATATGCAAATATCTCTAAAACTACAAAATAAAAAAAATTGTTAAAAACTATACTAGTAGTTTGCGTTTTTTCTACGGACCAAATAAATTTACAGTTATAGATTGTACGGTTATCTTGTAAGTAAACTTCAACCCCTTTTGTTCTACAGACAAACACTAAATTTTTAAAGGTGTTTATTTTTTAATTGTCTACATTGCCTCTAAAATCATACCATAGAATGGCAAATTGCCACAGAACAAATAACGGACACACACTTTATCGAATGAAACTGAATCGAGTGCGCCGTTTCGTACAAAGATGACATGTATTCGAGAAAAATCATTCGATATATGTCCAGTGAGCAGTTGTAAGTATAATATATAGTATATACAAATATAACTGTGTCCGACAGTTTCGGTGTCTCAGTAAAAAGAAAACGGAAATTTTATGCAACACACAGTTAAAGTTTATGGTTTTTAAAATAAATATACAAATCGTCTCCTTTGCAAAAGCTTTCCCCAAATGTTGTACGATTTTATTTGCAAATTTGAGTGCTAACATAAGTTAACGATGTTATCGTTCGTACATCGGGTATTTATCGTTCGTACGACGTTCGTGCATCGTTCGTTCATTCATTCATTCATATCTTTATTTCCTCTGATCAGAGATTTATAAATGATAAATATATATATATATATATATATATATATATATATATACAGATACAAAATACGAAATATCTTCAAATCATGGTTAATCATGCAGTTAATATGAGATGCCACAGATACAGGTTTTAATAACAAATAATAATGTAAAGTAATAATAAAGGAGACATGGGAACAGTGCCCATGACGTTCCATGTAGTGGATTGACTAATAGGTTCTGTTATAATGGGCCGTGCATGCAACCGCATGGGCATGGCAAAGCATCATGAAATCGTCAAAACACGCAAAATACGTAAAATAGGCCATAATTTATTAATAAAGGGATGATTAATATTTGATCACTGTATTAATATAAAAAGGTTAATAACTTTCTTATCGTTCAAACCGCAGGGCCATACGGAAAGTTGTATTACCCGATACTATCTCACCTCCGGTCTTCTGGACCAGTAAGCTATTTCGTGACTCCTTCCAGCGTATGATAGATTGGCTATTCATACGGACTGTTCATACAGGCTAGCGAAACAACTTTTACTTTATTTAATTAAAATTTTTACGAACTGGTGTCTGTATTGGATTTTTATCGATTATCGGTCAGTCGTATTGGCCCTGGACCCTACGGGTCTCGGGACCTATACATTCAACCCAGAATCAATACAAGGGCCAATACATATTCAGCTAGTTAGTAACACTGAAGCATGGTTTCTCCAGCTTGCATGGCATGGTTTTCCTTTATTCTATCGAGAAGTGTATAGGGTTTTTACATCATAAAACGAAATAAACCATTCTAAATTTGAATAAAGGAATTTGAAAATCAGACTTCTTTTAGTTTTTACTGGTTCGAGTACACCACAAACATTGTCCCTGCGCATATGTACACAAGTAATAAATACACTTCAAAGACATATACACGACCTGTATTGTATTCGGTTATTGTAATTAACAAAATTAACAATAATTCTGTAGTTCAGATTTTAAAAAACGACACTCAGAACTGAAATAAAAAAAAACTAAAGTATATTATTGTGTACACGGTCTTTTAATTTCTTTAATAAATATTTAGGGGGGCCTCGGTGGCCGAGTGGTCAAGGTAGTTCGTCTACAATTGATCACGTGGTCTGTCAACACTGAGATTGCGGGTTCGATTCTCAATGCAGGCAGGGTGTACTCGACTCCAATCTTAATTGACAAGGATTGCTAGTTTTCGTACCGCAGGTCAGGTGTTCTCTCCGGGTAATCCGGCTTCCTCCCCCAATAAAAACTCGACGCCACGAAATAGCTGAAAAATTGCTGAAAGTTGCGTTAAGACACCATTCAAACAAACAAAAAAACAATAAATATTTAGCGTGTTTTAAAATATGAAAACTTACACCTTTCAAATATATTAAAGGTTTGTTTTTAATAAATCAATAGTCCATGTCCAAGTAAACAAACAATTAATCAACGGAAAAAGGGGGTGGGGTGGGACACAAGTAACACAATTTAGACTGCCACTGGAAAAGTATGAAGTTTTGTGTAGGGGCGGAGAATTTAGCCTTTTGTAGCAGCTACAATGAGCCTACCCTTTTTTCAAATCTGCAAAAGGGGATTTATCGTGCTAGGGGAGTGCCAATCTTCAAACACGTTACCCACAACGGTCATCGGTCAGGCTTTCCGTATGATGACCTAACCCTAACCCTAACACTACAACTAGAGGGTCTCCGCTACATGTAGAAATAATTGTATCAACAACGTGTACAACTTTTTCAAAAATACATTTTTAAAATTATTTTGAAGTAATAATTTCATTTTCTTATTAAACTATACCGTGTAGTTTAATTCTCTTGCTTATTATGTTTCGTGCTTGACAGAATATTGTACGACTAAAAGCAAACGGCGCACTCGATTCAGTTGCATTCTATATATATTATACAGATAATCGGGTATTTCGGGACATTTCTTTGTAATAATTTTAATGATCTCCATTGCTTGTGAAAGTTGACAATAAGAAAAGTACACCTCTACAATTAGTGTTTTGTGTGTACAGAGTTCATAATTTACCACGGGGGGGGGGGGGTAGGGGCGGGAACAGGTATTTTATAAGACAGTACCCAT